>JAPPVO010001275.1:0-19140 GCA_030407325.1 Camellia japonica | reverse complement strand
TCCTTCCTGTCTGCACTGACTTGTGCATGATGGACATCTCCATAACCCAATCTAAGCTTAGTGGTGGTGACCACGAAGATGGAACGAGGCAGGTTTCAGAGGAGAGCAGAATTGTTGAGTCTGGGATGGAACAGCCTGGGAATTATGCTGGAGGAGCCTATGATCCAAGCGAGTACATCTTATCAGTGGGCCAGTCTGAGCTGAGTGTGGGGCTGCCAGAAAAAGCTGAGCTGTGCATGATTTGGGGGGACAGACTTGAACAAGGGGCAGATGATCTGACAACAGTGGAAGGGGACTTTGCCAACTTCCAGTTCTTCAACGACCAAGAATCAGGGGATGCTGCAATCAACTGGTTCGACTATGAGGAATCGGTAGAAGTTACCAGATGGTTAGATGATCAGCCAGACGTTGTAGAATTTCAATCAGAACAGGGCCCGGCAGGGGCAAGAGTATCAGTGACGGCCGGAAGGGTCGAGAGTCAGAATACACCGCCGGAGAGCGCCGGCGTTAAGAATTTCGCTCAGAATTTGGGGATTGTAAATACAGGGAACCTTGACCAACCAGCTGTACTGACGCAGTTGGAACAACAAGGTTTGACGATTCCGAGAGAATCAGAAAAGCTAAGGCCCATGTGGGGTCGAGAGTGCTGTGTGCACGGGAACAGGAAATGCTGCGAGCATGAATACTGATGGTGCTGCGAGTACGATCATACCGGAGCCGGACAGATGTCTGTTGGCTGCCGACGGAATGTGGTGGGAAGACGATGACTTATGTCTTGCCCACACAGATGAGGACTGGGGAGGTAACCAACCAGATGATACCTGGTATATTGACGAGGTCGCTCATATGACGAGAAGTGGGCGGTATTTCAAGCCCCAGCACTTAGACCAACCTGAGGCATCTGGGAAAGACAAGAAGCGGAGAAACAGAAGAGAAACAGAGAGAGAAACAGATTGAAGAAGAAGCTGTGCTCAAGCAATTGAAGAAGATACAAGCAGATATCTCCATCTGGGGACTGCTTATGGCATCAAGGGTGCACAGACAGGTCGTCCTATCTGCCATGGACAAGGCCAAACTCTCTATAGACACTACACCAGAACAGCTGGTTGGGCTGGTTTTTCCGGGAGGAGGTTCCCCGGCATTAACCTTTTCAGACAAGGAATTACCGCCTGAGGGCACAAACCATAACAAACCCCTTTACGTTTCCGTGGAATGTAGAGATAAGTGGATACCGGTGGTACTTGTTGATACCGGGTCTGCCATTAATGTCTGCCCAGTCAGAACAGCGTATGCAATCGGGTTGAAGCCCGCAGACTTCGTCCCGACAACTCAGGTGATCAAAGCATACGATAATACTAGCAGGGAAGTGATGGGGACTGTCAAGATTCAAACCAAGGTTGGTCCAGGACAACACGACATCGAATTTCATGTCTTGGACGTTCCCGCAACCTTCAACCTACTCTTGGGGCGGCCGTGGCTGCACCAAGTAAAGGCAGTCTTTTCCACTCTACATCAGATGGTGAAATACCCCTATGGAAAGGGAGTAGCCATTGTATTCGGGAATTCATCAATCCATCCGTCTCCAGAGGTATCTACGCTAGTCCTGGAAATTGAGCATGGCACAGAAGATATATTCTTATCAGGATTCACTTTGGCTGAGGCCCGGGTAGTACAGAATATTATGGCTGTGAATGAGGGGGTATACGTCAGTGCTCAATCCGTCTACCTCATGAACAAGCTACAACATATTCTCGGGATGGGATTAGGAAGGAGCGGCAGGAAAGGAGTCGCTGCGTTGGCCGAAGTGCCACACAACCCGCATACCTTTGGACTGGGTTATCTGCCCACCAAAGAGGAATGGGTGAGGAAAGGAAAGGAAATAGCCGGAAGAGCCAAAGCGAAGAAGGCGGGGAAGCCTTTTGACTTAATACACAGGCCCATTCAGGGCACCCTGAACGGACGCTTCGTCTGGGAGGAGGAGGACTTTCCATTTTGCGGCTTCCCCGAGCCGTGGCTAAACGCGGAGAAAAAGCGCGTCCCAGGCTTCGAGATCTTCTTTGACTTGCAACTATCCGGGGATGACGTTGCCACAGAGCAGATAGACCCACCAACCGAGGTTGAGCAGTATAAAGCAGGGGATCCTGAGGGCACAGAGTTTGAAATGGGGGTAGCGCTGGCATGTCTACTCTCTGATCCTCCGATCGACCATGAGTGCTTGGGGGATAACTTCGCGGTTTCCATGATTGGGGATGAAACGGCCGCGAGCCAACCAGCAGCTATCTTGGATGCATCTATCGCACCCTCTCTCACTTGGCAATATGAGGAGGGATTTTTGTCCAGCAGCACCGGGTCAAGTAGTGAGCCGGAATCTGATTCCACCGAGTCCTGTGAGTCGGAATCAGGTTCCAGCTCGACTGAGTCTGAGTCTGGTACTCCTAGGGATGATCACCCGGATGCCACAGTCCTGTCTAGGTCGTCTTTTTCCTTTTCATTTGAGTCTGTTGTAAATGAATTGGATGATTTGGATGAACTTAATGAGAATGAGGTGAATGTGGTTGAGTATTTGCTGTGCCCTTGATTTATTGTATTAATTCAGACTTTCAAAACTTTGATGAAAACGACGAGGACGAAGTTCCTTCGGTTTTGCAACGTTTAATTGAGCAAGAGCAAGAGAGATTCGTTAAACCTTTAATGGATGAAATCATTACCGTGAACATTGGTACTGAGGAGGACCCGCGGCTGGTCCAAATCGGGTCCACGTTGTCTTCGGAGGAACGCGAGCGCTTGGTCGCTTTATTAAAAGATTTCAAAGATGTTTTCGCGTGGTCCTACGAAGACATGCCTGGAATCGATCCTGAGATTGTACAGCATCGGATCCCCCTTGACTCCGAGGCCCGACCTGTCAAACAGAAATCTCAGAGGATCCGCCCGGATTGGGCTCTCAAGATTAAGGAAGAGGTCACCAAGCAAATCGACGCAGGCTTCCTGCTGGTATCGGAGTACCCGACTTGGTTGGCCAACATTGTTCCGGTGCCGAAGAAAGATGGCAGGATCCGGGTGTGTGTGGACTTCAGGGATTTGAACAGAGCTAGTCCGAAGGACGACTTCCCCTTACCGCACATCGATGAGTTGGTAGATTTCACAGCAGGGCATGCTTTGCTCTCATTCATGGATGGCTTCTCGGGCTACAACCAGATAGTGATGGCGCCAGAAGATAGGGAAAAGACTGCATTCACCACCCCGTGGGGGACATACTGCTACTGGGTAATGCCGTTTGGGTTGAAGAACGCTGGAGCTACTTATCAACAGGCCGCGACCACGATACTACATGATATGATCCACAAAGAGGTTGAGGTGTATGTGGACGATATGATTGTCAAGTCCAAGGAAAGAGAGGGCCACTACACCGCCTTGCATAAGTTTTTCCAAAGGATCAGGGAATTCCGGTTGCGGCTAAACCCTCAGAAATGTACATTTGGTGTTACAGCGGGAAAAATGCTGGGGTTCTGATTACACAAAGAGGCATCGAGGTCGATCCTTCCAAAATCAAGGCCATCTTAGAAATGCCACCACCAAGGACTGAAAAAGGAGGTGCGAGGCTTTCTGGGTAAAGTTGCAATTCATAAGACGGTTTATTTCAAAATTAACCTTGACTTGTGAACCACTTTTTGGCCTCTTGAAGAAAGGAAAGAAGTTCCAATGGGACGGCCGATGTCAAGCTGCATTTGAACAGATCAAAGAATATCTACAGAACCCACCCGTTTTATCGCCACCAGAACCGGGGAAACCGTTGATTTTGTATCTGTCAGTGACTGAAACTACAATGGGCTGCATGCTTGCGCAAGAATTAGAAGATAAGGTGGAGAAAGCCATCTACTATCTCAGCAAGAAGATGCTGGAGTATGAGACCCGATATACACCGCTGGAAAAGGCTTGCTTAGCTTTGGTATGGGCTACCAGGAAGCTGCGGCACTACCTGTTAGCTCACTCTGTAATGTTAGTTTCACGACTTGATCCCATCAAATATCTTTTCGAGAAACCAGCACTTACGGGTAGGCTAGCTCGTTGGTTGCTGTTGCTCTCCGAATTTGATCTCACGTACGTGACACGCAAGTCAGTGAAAGGAAGAGCAGTGGCAGAGTTCCTTGCCGACCACCCGGTTAAAGGGGATGAAGCAGTTGAGTACCTGTTTCTGGATGAATCAATTCTTCATATCGACGATGAAATTTGGACGATGTACTTTGACGGAGCGTCAAATCAACATGGGTATGGGATAGGAGTGTTGCTGATAGCACCCGACAATTCCCGTATCCCTCTAGCCTTCAAACTCCGATTCAAAGTCTCGAACAATGAAGCAGAATACGAGGCATGTATTGCTGGTCTAAAAGCAGCCCTGGAATTAGGGGCAAGACGGTTGGACGTCATTGGGGATTCGAACCTTGTTGTGTTTCAAGCTAAAGGAGACTGGAAAGTGAAAGAGGAAAGGATGATGATGTATCACCAAACCTTGGATTTGCTGATTCCTCGGTTTGAGAAGCTAAGTTTTACTCATCTACTAAGAGAGAACAACAGGTTCGCAGATTCTTTAGCAACTCTATCATCTATGATAGACATCCCGTGTGGAGTCCGAATGCGTCCAATCATCATTGACCAGAAATTTGCACCTGCCTATGAGTCAATTGCAGCTATAGATGAAGTTCAGGACGAAAACCCCTGGTATTACGACATCTGGAACTTCCTGGAGAAAGAAGCATACCCGCCAGGGGTAAATGCCAAAGACAAAAGGGCAATCAAGAGAATGGCGGTTCAGTTCATCATCTGCGGGGGTAAACTGTATAAAAGGGGTCATCTGGGAATGCATAAACTGTGCGTTGATGCCGAAGAGTCAAAGCGTCTGATGGAAGCCATCCACGGGGGAGAATGTGGTGCACACATGAATGGGGTAATGTTGGCATGGAAGATCCTCAGACAGGGTTATTACTGGTCCACCATGGAGGAGGATTGTATTAGTTTCGTCCGGCGATGTCACAAATGTCAGATTTATGCAAATCGCATGAACATTCCGCCGTCAAAGCTGTACAACATGACTTTGCCATGGCCATTTTCAGTCTGGGGAATTGATGTAATCGGAGCAGTTACGCCGAAGGGGTCGAATGGGCATGAGTTCATCTTGGTGGCGATAGATTATTTCACAAAGTGGGTCGAGGCCCAATCTTATGCGGTGCTGAAGGCTTCGCATGTAGCAAAATTTATCAGAAACAACATCATCTGTCGCTACGGGGTCCCAAACAAAATAATTTCAGACAATGGTTCCCACTTCAAGAAGGAGATGATTGATTTGTTGGAGAAATACAATGTGGCTTTTCATAAATCATCTACCTACCGGCCGCAAACCAACGGAGCGGTTGAGGCCGCCAACAAGAATATCAAGCGCATACTGCAGAAGATGGTGGAAACCTATCGGGACTGGCCAGATAAGCTGCCGTTTGCTCTGTGGGGCTACCGGACTTCAATCAGAACTTCTACTGGGGCGACTCCGTATTCTCTGGTCTATGGGATGGAGGCCGTTCTACCTATTGAGATTGAGGTTCCGTCATTACGAGTATTGGCCGAGTGTCAAATAGCCGAGGCAGACTGGCAACAAAGCAGATTTGAGGAACTCATGCTTTTCAATGAAAGAAGACTGAAAGCACTGTACCACATTCAAGGCTATCAACGCAGAATTGCCCGGGCTTTCAACAAGAAGGTTAAGTCCAGGAATTTAAAAGAAGGAGATTTGGTGCTCAAGGACAACCGAGCTCCCATCCACGACCCAAGGGGCAAGTTCAGACCTAATTGGACTGGTCCCTACATCATCAAGTCAATCTGGTCAGGTGGAGCTGTGGTTCTGATGGATCTAGATGGCTTAGAGTTTTCCCAACCGATCAACATGGACAAGTTGAAGAAATACTACCCTTGAGAGGCTCGCTAGGCCGAAAACCCGAAAGGGCGACCTAGGCAAAACTCAGAGCACAGAAAATTTGAAATTATAAAAACTGAGCTCGCAAGGTTGAAAACCCGCAAAAGGGCGGCCTTGGCAAAAGTTAGAGCGCAAAAGGAGAGTGAAAATACTCGAGCGAACCCAAGCCTGAACTACGTAAGGCTTGATTCTCATCTTTGGGATACGTAGGCAGCTTCATCCTGAAGTTCAGCCACAAGCTTTTCCCCGATCAACTTTGTCCATTTGATCATCTCAGTCATCTCTATCCATCAGCATTTATCGTGATCTCCGGTACAGTGCTATCCAGACTAGGGGCAACTTTCCGTTGCCACATAGTGCCGCGGTACTATTCAGACTAGGGGCAACTTTCCAGTTGCTAGGATCCGGGGTTATGCATCTCAATGACAGATCTCAGGCGTGTCCAGTTCTGATCCATATCGAAAATAGTTTTGAAAAGTTTTAATAAAAGTTGACTTTGCTCAAAATTAATCTTTTTACAACTAAGACCATTTTTGGACCAAAGCGGAGAATTTTTAGTACCACAACCTTCAATTTCATTGATTTCAAAACAGAGTTCTCTTGCTCTTGCATACAATTGAAGTTGCTTTTTTATTACACTCAGGAAGAAAACTTGAAAGTACTAGTAAAGCAATAAATCCGGGGCATAGTTAAGTCAGGTGTCCCTGCGCCCCCTTCCAGAGCTGGTTGAAGTCTCTGATGCCAACCTAGGCCCAACCTGTGCTTCTTCGTTGAGCCAATCCCAACACTCGTCAGACAAAGTGTGTAGACACCCCATTTTTGACCGACCTTAAGACTTAGACGTCACCGATTGAGCGCTCGGTGATGTCGCATACTGTGCTCGTTCAGAAGTCCCAGAGTCGCGGCCGTGCGCCCTGCCTCCGAACTTCCGAATCCTCTTCTGTGCCTTGTCTCGGTTTGCGAACTAGACTCGGTTTTCTCTGTTTTCTTTCCTGAGGGAAGGGAGTAGTCCTGTAGACTATTTCTCGGTGGCCGTGGGCTACTTTTCGTGGCCGTAGGCCATTTTGCCCATTTCGGAGCCCGGTTCCCGGTTCTCGGAGCCGTCAGGCCGTGTGCCTCGGTTCGGGACCGCCCAACCGTCTCCGATTCCTCCGGTTCTTGGCAGGTGCCTCTGTTTTATCATAACAGGGCACACTGGGGCCCCTGATGCCCACTTCGTGGCCGTATGCCACTTTCGGTGCTTATAGCCGGTTTTCGGGCCCCGAACCTCGCAGTTTGGCCCCCGAGCATTCATTTCGCATCGGTTTTCTCCGATTCTTGGCAGGTACCTCTGTTTTAACATTCCGAGGAACACTGGGGCCTCTGGTACCCACTTCGCTGCTGAACACCACTTCCGGTGCCTACAGCCCATTTTCGGGACCCCGAATTGCGCGGTTTGGGCCCCGAGCGTTCATTTCTCATTAGTTTTTGTTCAATTTTGGCAGGTACCTCTATTTCAGCACCAGGAAGATCACTGGGGGGTGGGAGGCCAGCAATTATCCCAGATAACCAGTTTCGCTCCTCCGGCGCCCGTTTTGCTCACTTCCGGGCTAATGTTGAACACCATAGGCCCATTTTCTTCCAACCAAAGCTACATATCTGTGATCAGGGGACATGGGAGGACCCTAAAAACTACTGGTCGGCCAGTAATTGTGGATTTCATTTTTGAGCCCCTCCTTCAAGCTCTATGTTGTGGCTCCTGCTTCAGTGTTGCCAATTTCCGACCTTGGAACCTTGTTCTACACATCTGGGAGGACCCTAAAAGTTGGTGGTCGGCCAGCAATTGTGGATTTCATTTTTGAGCCTCTCCTTCAAGCTCTATGTTGTGGCTCCTGCTTCAGTGTTGTCAATTTCCGACCTTGGAACCTTATTCTACATACATGGGAGGACCCTAAAAGTTGGTGGTCGGCCAGCAATTTTGCACTTCATTTTTGGGCCATGGCCGGCCGGCCAGGGTGAGTGGCTGGCCGACCAGGTGGGGTGGCCGGCCGGCCACCTCCCAGAAATTTACCTGGCCGGCCAGCTTTCTGCTTTCCAGCCCTTTCCAGCTGTCCGGATATTTTTCAAAATATCCCGGGCATCCGGAGGATATTTCGGGAGGGAAAGCTTGGGTGCTTTTCCCTCCCTTTTACACTCTTTTCTTGCCTATTTAAAGGGTCCAACTCCTCCTTTGCTAGGGTTGGAACATTTGCTCTCAAGACATCATCTTCCAAAACCTCCATCTCCATAGCTAAAAACTCAAAAACCTTCAAGCTTCCTAGCTAATTCCTTCATCAACCCTAAGCTCTACCATCCCCACTTCCATTACAGCAGCAAGGAAGTGTTCTTCAGAGGCTAAGAGCAACAATTTCAAGCCAAGAGGCCACCAAAGTTGGATCTTCAAGGGTAAGCCTCTAAATCCCTTTTTCTAGCAAAATTTTGAGTCATTTCTTATCCCTATTTGCTTTTTGTTTTGGACTCCGACCCCTACTGGTTTTGTGCTTATTTTGAGCCCCTCTACAACATTGTAGAAGGGCTCAACCCTGTTTGAGCCCTCTATGGCACACTTGCTTCAATATCACTCTTTATGCCATTAAATTGCATGCTTTGTTTGGATTATGTGTGATCTAATTTCGAGTATACTATATACTGTGAATAGGCTTATTTTGAGCCCCTCTTCAACATTGAAGAAGGGCTCAGCCATGTTTGACTTCTCTATCATGCACTTCCTTTGAAATGCTTCCATTTTACCGTAAAATTGCATGATTGTTTTGGCCTATTTGTGATCCGATTTGGAGCATTAAAAATACTGATATTGTGCTTATTTTGAGCCCCTCTTCAACATTTAAGAAGGGCTCAACCTGGTTTTCTTGCTCTACATATCACTTGCTTTGAATTCTTGTCACAATCCCATTTTGCATGCTTTTTTAAGCTCACCATGCTTCGGATTTCAGCCTTCATCAGGCCTAGAAAGAGCCTTATTTTTGCCTATTCTTCATGTTTTGTTAAGGGCCTTAGGCCATTTGATGACTGGTTTTGGTACCTCATGTTGTATCCTCCATATTTTCCGTAAAATTGCATACTTTGTTAGGCTTTCTTAGCTTCTGATTTGAGTCTTCATCAGGCTTAGAAAGTGTCTTGAAGTGACCCATTCTTCATGTTTTGTTAAGGGTCCAAAGTTGTTTGGTGTATGCTTATGGTACCTCATGTTGTAGCCCCTTATTGGCTCATATTTTGCATGCTATGTTAAGCATATCTACATACTGAATTGGAGATCTAATCTACTGTAAATGTGCATTTTTTTGGTCCCTCTTTAATTTTGTAGAACTGATTTTTCTGGTTTGAGCATTGTATATACTACTTGCTTTGTAATTCCCCTCTTTTTCCCCGTTTTTGCATGCTAAGTTTGCCATACTTGTGGTTGTTTTTTAGCCTTGCTTTGTACTGAAAAAATGCCATATTTGGGGTTGCCTTGCTACTGGTTTGCATGTCATGATCATCTTGTGCATGTTTAGTATGGCTATAGGCCATTTCGGGTACTTAAAATCACATTTCGGGATGATTTCATGCATTGGTTGTCATTTCGTATCATTTCGGGACTGTTTTCCCCTTCATTTAGGTGCTGAAATTTGGTTTGCATGCTTGCATATCATTTCCCGTGCTATTTCATGCCTTCGGGCCATGCCTCGGTTTGCGTGCCTGTGGGTACGCACTTCGAGGCACCTCTGTTTTACGCGACGGCGTCTGATGTGAGTGTGGCTGAGGTCCACTCATGTTAGTTTAAGCCCAATTTGCATTTCCATCTCATTTTATCATTGCCTCGGTATGCGCGCCTGTGGGCACGCATTTCGAGGCACTTCATTCTTATCCGACGGCCTCCTATGTGAGTGAGCTGAGGCTCTCCCATGTTGGTATAAGCCCATCGTGGCATTCCGTATGCCATTTCATTCCATTTCATCATCGCCTCGGTGTGCGTGCCCGTGTGCACGCATTTCGAGGCACTTCGGTTTTATCCGATTTGCATTTCACACATCGCCTCGGTGTGCGTGCCCGTGTGCATGCATTTCGAGGCACTTCGGTTTTATCCGATTTCCATTTTATCATCGCGTCAGTTTGCGTGCCCGCGTGCACGTTTTTCGAGGCGTCTCATTTTCATCTCATTCTCACAGCATTGAGCATGCTAGGATGTATCTTAGTTGCATTTCATGCATATCATGCATATTGCATCGTGTTCGGAACAGGAGTTAGCCCGGACACGGGAAACGAGGCACGTTTCGCACTCCGAGTGACGGAACGGGTCTCAATTCCCAGTCACCGACACTCCGGATTACCCATGATGGAGTTAGGTTTTCATTGTAGCATTCATGTGCATTCATTCTATAGTGAGTTGTGCAATCCGATTCCTCGGCCATCATGCATCGGTATGCGTGATTGGTGGCACGAGGATCGAGGCATGCATATATTTGTGAAATACATTGCTATGCCCTTTTCCTGCTCTCCGTTGCAGTAAGATATGGAGAATCAGCAACTTTTCAGAGTCGGGCACGCATTTCAAGAAACACTGCGAACAGAGGCTAAATTGGGCATCCCAGTGGATTTCCGCGCGAGGCAACCCAGCATACATCACTCCATTATCCGAAACGAAGCAAGGCAGCCCCTGGCTTGCAAGCCAATTTTAAAGCTTTCTCAGTTTAAATTGTTAATTAATTAGAAATCTGTATTATTTCGGACTGTATTATTATTTATTCGGACCCTCTGCGCGAGGGCAAAAACTGTAATAAGTGTGGGTGAGTGTGATGTATGTCTTCCAACCCCCATTTCTTTCTCCCTTTTATTTACCCGCTTACGATGGTTAGATATAGGGCATATTTCAATTAGCATACAGTATGACAGCATGTTTGCATCATTCATCTGTTTTGCACGCACCAGGCTCGGCGCATCATACAAACTGCATTTGTATTTCAATTCCAAATTGAATACATGATAGCTGTAGCATTTCACATGTCATGTTTAGAATAGCCGAGCCTGCTATAGTTGCATTATTGCATGTGTTGCATTAGGCATTCCTGTATAATTAGGATCATGCATGATTTCTAATCGGTTCCTGTTTTGGCTTGGAGTACTAGGTGAGTTTTAGGCTTTAGCATCCTTGCATGCGTGTGAGTGTTGCCATGATAGCATGCTTACCATGAGGCTATGTGCTTATGTGATATATCTGCCTTGAATGCCTGTGGGTGGAGGTTGAGTTACTTGAATTTGGACAATTCATCAACTGTTTGTTTTAAGCCCACTAGATAGTGGCAAAATCATGTTTTCTAAGCCCACCTGAGGGTGGCAAATCCACGTCTTAGCCTACCTGCGGGTAGCACCATCAAACCATTTTCAAACAAACAAACATGAAATGTTTTGTTCCAATTCAGGCGGCCCAATCTATACTTGTATGCTGCGAGGATCACATAGTAACCTAGGCTAATAACCGGAATAAGAGCATACAATGTTTTCAAAAACAGATATCATGGTTAGTAGAGGCCGGTCTTTGACCGGGCGAGCGGGGGTGCTCACGATGTGACCTTCCCCAATCGTACCCAAGTTCCCGAGCCAACTTTGGTGATGACGGACACGTGGCCTTTGGCACCGAGTCAGGGTTTCCTAAATTTTCCCATTTAAAAAATATTTAGGTGGCGACTCTGTTATCTGGCAAGCAGTCCATGTTTGGCACTTCTTTCAAAAAATCTGTTTTTCTCAAACGATTTGCCGGATTTGGACTCTTTGGTTCAAGATTAAGAACCGTGACATTTGAGTCCTTGAACTGTAGTGACCCCAATACGAACAGAACGGGACATAACCTCCGGGGGCGTTCGGGGACGTCTACAAAGTGCAACTAAAGTAGGAGCGGAGCAGGAGCTCTCTATTTTCCCCCATGCTGCGGCCTGCCAAGCCAGCTGTGCACCTCGAACCAGAAATGTAGCCGGATACTCTATCCCCTCTGGTGGGCAAGTCTGATCATGGCCAAACAGGTGCAGAATACGGAATGGGAAATAGAATACGCAGTGAGTCAAGCCGATCAATCGAATCCCGACCTGCCGAGACATGCTGTAGCTCATTGCCGGGAGATTGAGCCAAGGGCAGCGCCACGCAATGCGATCTGCCGACAAATTGCACATCCATTCAAACCACCATCCTTCATCAAGAGCGTCAACTAGGCGTTGTCGAAAGAAATAGCCGCGGGCTGAGTAAGCAGGGCAAGAGTCCACAACTTGCAATTTATCCATCAACCATATCTGGGGAGGGATGAAAAACGAGAGAATAAAGAATAGAGAGATGTACGATGAGAGAAAAGTAAGATGAGGGTTTTGTGAGAAAAAAAATGAGCCTGAGGGCCGAGTGATGTGAGCAAATACATATGTGAGATCGGGTGGGAAACATTACCTGCAGCAGTAGTGGACTCCCTGCAAATCTAGTTGTCTCCCGACAGTAGAAAGCATCCAAGCCCATCAGTGTCTCCGCCAATGTCATGGCGATGCACTCTTCTTTCTTTCAAGCCTTGGGCCACTTCAATCAGACGGACGCTGGATCCTCCAAAGCTCGAGGCAAACAGAAAATGAGATAACATGCATAAACAGAGGGCGTGTCGCCGGAAGCCTTGCCAATGATGGTCGCTGCGGTCACCAGCATCGAAGAACCGGTAAATCAGGCTTGGGATATTCAACATTCCGTTACAAATCAGGGATCGAGCATCATGCGCGTTGAGTCCGCACATCTGCCCTAAGGTTTGGGCATAGCCAAAGTTGAGTTGGGGCAAGATTTCCTCACCTCGCTCGGATTCTATCAAAACTTGAAAATCTTCAAAAGTGGGACATACCTCTTGCCCTCCGAAGCTGAAGACGTGCGTCACTAGGTTCCAAAATCTCACCGCGACATAGAGGAAAGGAAGATGCAGTGAAGTCTGGCCCAGCGTGAATAGTGCATTCAAGCCGAAACCCCGGAAATTCAACTTTTCCGAGCCATCCAAAGAAGAGATCCAAGATGTGAGATTTTCTACGAGAAATGCCTCCATTTTTGTGCAAAGCAGTGATGAAATGAAAGAGTTCCAAAGTTGGAGCTTTATAGGGGGGTAAAACACTATTCGAGGACAAGTGTCAAAATTCTGAGAGTTGCAGGAAAGGTGGCCGGCCGGCCATCTATTCTAGCAGGCCGGCCATCTTTGTTTCAAAAAGTGGCCGGCCGGCCACCCTTCAGTCCCCAGTTGCAAAATGTGGCCGGCCATGCATTGGCCATGTTTTGCCCTCCGGAAGGAAGTTTGAGGCATTTCTATGCATCGGGGATGTCGAAGGCCTCCATTTCTCTCAGTTTCGGATGCGTTCCATCATCCAGATCGTCCGTCCGAAGTACGCTTTGTTGTATTTCGCTTATCGAGTTGTTGCTTTGTTTATCGAGTTGTAAGTTTTGTCGAGCTGTCGCATTTTGTGTTTTGAGTTATTACCTTTTGTTTATGCAATTTTGTTATGTCTTGTTTATCGAGTCGTTAACATTGTTGTATTTTGCTTATCGAGTTGTAAACTTGCTAAGATTCTGTTATTTCTTAGTGAGTCGAGTTGTTTGATTTGTTGCGTCGGTTCATTACCTGACCGGTAAATACACAAGGCACATTCCCATTCAATTCCATTTTGTGCAAAATGATGCGATGCGATGCTAAGAGTTTCAAATACAAACACCTTTTCAAAAGCTGTTTCATTCCATCATGTTTTACAACAAATAAAGGTACAAGTTTTACAGAAAATAAAACTGCCTAACAATGTGCAAAGTGCTACAAACTACTAGCAAAAAGTAAAATAAAGCAGGAAATAACATCAATATCCTCGGGAGCGGGAATGAGGAGGCCCCATCATCCTCTTCTGCGGGACAACCTCTGCACCATCATCACCATCCGGGTCGGAGCTGTCATCCTCAGGATCCCCCTCAGCCTCGCCTCCACTCCCAGAACCAAGGCCGGAGCCCCCCTCCTCAGCAGATGTCTTGACTCACGATCTGCGACCTCCTCCTCCTCCTTATCAGGCTCTGCCTCTATAACATGTGCCCTACGTCTGTGAGACGACCCCGCTCCTCGAGCTCCTCGGAAAGGCCTGGATGGCCCTCCTCTCTGAGAAGGCCCGGGTGGCTCGGCCCGCGGCGGTGCGTATACAGGAGGCATCTGAAAGTGAAGAGTTCAATACATCAGTTCAAATATGAAAAGCAGAATGTTCGCGAGTGGGGTGTGTGTCAGATGTGCCCTACACAGTCTATCAATACAGTAGAATGTTCAAAACCAGCATGTCATCAGAAATATGCTAAATACAGGAAAGATGGACAGTACCTGTACACCCATAATGGCCAGCTGCGCCTCCCTCCGTAGGATCATGCCCTCGAATGTGGCCAGCATCCCAAGCATCTCATCCATGTACTCAACTGGAGGCTACAGATACAAATGCAAAACTATCAGTAAAGGAATGAATGTCCAAATATCGACTGATAAATCAAAGCTGTAAAACATACCGGTGGTGAATCAGGGTCTCTGACATATCTGTGGTCAGGAAAAGGAGGCTTTAGCGAGACCTGGTAAGGAGCCCCGAATTGCCAACTCGTCAACTCGGTCGGCATGTCTGGCCACCCAGGATGATGAAAAGTCGGTGGGATCGGTGGAATGAACCAGCGTCCACCTCTGGATGCACCAGCCCTGCTGGAGGAGGGAATATCCGTAGCACGAGCCCGGCTCGAAGATGGTACATCGGCAGGCCTCAGTGGCGGAGCACGCACTCCCGTCAAGGGAGGCATCAGATATGTGTGACGATAAGTGGCGTAGTCCCCGTCCGTGAGATGTAGCAAAGCATCGGTGCCCTGCATAGCACTAACGACCTCCTGGGTGGAGAGTCTATCAGCAGTCCGCATAGTGGCTGGAGGTGCGGCAGGAGGGTCCTGAGAAACGTACCCCCATACCTGACGCAAAAAACGTTCCCCATGAACCATGCCTACCAACTGGTCCCTCAAGCAGGACCTTGTACTGGGAGGTGCCCGATCCTCTAGCATACTGAAATCGGAGACCATCGCCCAAGACTGCCCAGGGCTGCCACGTAATCTGCGGATAACCAGTGCATGAATCAATCAGAAATTGGGAATATACAGGGCAAATCAAAGATGAAAACGGAAGAGAACTGAGAGTTCTGAAATACCTCTGTCGTCCGAACAGTGTCAAAATACTGTCGCAGGTAGAAGAGAGTCTCTCGAGGTCTCGGTCGGTGCTGGCCCTCGAATACCAATGAGAACGGGGTCGTAAGAAGCCCTGTCACCTCCATCTCCGGGGCTAACGTCGGAAAATATACGTAGACCCATAGCTGAGAAAAGTAGTGCGGAATGTAAATACAAAGTGCTGAGGGCAAAATATAGAATGTAAAGTGCGCCGTGTGTGCAATGAACAAGTAATGAGGAGCAGAAATGTAAATCAAGAGGACAGAAAGTACCTCCCAGGCTCTCCAGTAACCGCTAAGTGAATCCCCCTGCCTGCGGGAGGCCGCGCTCATGTAGCGATAGAGGGTAGCCAGGCCGGCGCCACCCCAGTCGTACCGACTGACCTGTGATAGGTCCACTAGGGCACTCAAAAGATACAACCCGACAGTGTTCCCCCTATCAGCAAACAGAGTGGTACCAAAGAGGAACATGAGGAAACCGCGGGTGTACTGCTCAACCTCCTCAGGAGACTCGGGCTCCATCTCCAGCCTCCGAAAATGGGAAGAGAACCAGGTGTACCGGACTCTCCCAGAAGCTCTGTCCACAGGCGGGCGGGCCCCCAGCAGATGTACCCAAGCAGCCTCCCACTCGCCCATGTCCTCGTCGTAAGGAATGGGCCAGCCTCCTATATCCAGGCCGGTCAGTACGGCAAAATCCAGCGGGGTCATGGTCAGATCCCCGGTGGCGGAAAAGTGGAAGGAATTGGTGGTGTCCCACCACCTCTCCACCAAAGCTGCTAACAGTGTCCTACTGGCAGGACAATGTGATAACCCCACGCAGAAGGCCCTGAACCCTGCTAAGTCAACTAAATCCCGGACAGCCTCCGGGAGCTCGGCATACCACTCTCTCGCAGCAGTGGAGCCATACCCTCGCACAGTGCGAGAGCCAACCTGCATTCAGAATGAATACATGCGTCAGTATGAAATAAATGAGCCGTGTGCAAATGAAATAAATAAGCCGTGTGCAAATGAAATGAATAAGCCGTGTGTAAATGAAATGAATGAGCCATCTGCAAACGCAAGTAAATGAACTGTGTGTTCAGAAAAATCAAAATATGGGCTGCGTGTTCATCTCAAATGTCTGGGCTGTGTGTTCAGAAAATCAGTATTTTGGGCTGCGTGTTCAAATCTTAATCAGTGGGCTGCGTGTTCGCTTTAATCCGGACTGTGTGTTCAGAAAATCAGAGTGTGGGCTGTGTGTTCACCATCAACTACTTGGACTGTGTGTTCAGAAAAATCAAAAATATGGGCTGCGTGCTCATCTCAAATGTCTAGAACTGTGTGTTCAGAAAATCAGAGTTTGGGACTGCGCGTTCTACTCTCAATCAGTGTGGGCTGTGTGTTCACCATCAACTAGAACTGTGTGTTCAGAAAATTAGAGTTTGGGACTGCGCGTTTTACTCTCAATCAGTGTGGCTGTGTGTTCACCATCAACTAGAACTGTGTGTTCAGAAAATCAGAGTTTGGGACTGCGCGTTCTACTCTCAATCAGTGTGGGCTGTGTGTTCACCATCAACTAGAACTGTGTGTGTTCAGAAAATCAGAGTTTGGAACTGCGCGTTCTACTCTCAATCAGTGTGGGCTGTGTGTTCACCATCAACTAGAACTGTGTGTTCAGAAAATCAGAGTTTGGGACTGCGCGTTCTACTCTCAATCAGTGTGGGCTGTGTGTTCACCATCAACTAGAACTGTGTGTTCAGAAAATCAGAGTTTGGGACTGCGTGTTCTACTCTCAATCAGTGTGGGCTGTGTGTTCACCATCAACTAGAACTGTGTGTTCAGAAAATCAGAGTTTGGGACTGCGCGTTCTACTCTCAATCAGTGTGGGCTGTGTGTTCACCATCAACTGGACTGTGTGTTCAGAAAATCAGAGTTTGGGACTGCGCGTTCTACTCTCAATCAGTGTGGGCTGTGTGTTCACCATCAACTTGGACTGTGTGTTCAGAAAATCAGAGTTTGGGACTGTGTGTTCTACTCTTAGTCAGTGTGGGCTGTGTGTTCACCATTAACTAGAACTGTGTGTTCAGAAAATCAGAGTTTGGGACTGTGTGTTCTACTCTTAGTCAGTGTGGGCTGTGTGTTCACCTTCAAAATTCGGGCTGTGTGTTCGACAAATCAGTGTTTGAGCCGTGTGTTCAATTCTTAACTAATGTGTACCGTGCGTTCACAATCAATCGATGAGCCTAGTGTTCAGAAATTCAAGTGTTTAAACCACATGTTCAGGATGCAAGCAAAGTACTATGTCATAGGCTAAACTGTGTGTTCAAGCATGGCAAAGGTATGAAATGCACGAAAAATACAGAAAATGAAGTAAAATACCTCTCGTGCCTCGTAAGAGAGGTGATGCTCCGGCTCTCGTAGAAGTAGATCTCCGGGTGCCCGATCGTCGAAGTCAGTAAAATGACGAAAAATGGCCCGTAGAAGAATGTGCACCGACGGGGCGTATCTCTCGGGAATAAAGGGGCGGACCCTCGGGGGCAACGTCATGATATCGAAATCATCCCCGGCACCTGGAGGACCTCCACCATGAGGGAAATTACCCGCCATTCGAAAGATCTGCAAAAGGAGCAAAAATGAGCCAAAATTGGAAAAAGTCAACAAAAGTCAACTCTCGGGAAATGAAAAGTCAACAAAAGTCAACTCCCGAGAAAATCTTCCAAATATTGAGACAAACTTACCTCAAGTGGTGAAAATGAGAAAAGAAGCCCCGAAATCAAAATTTAATCGGTCTAAAGTGCTTAAAATCGAATGTTTTTGCGAAAACAACTTGCGTGGGAGGCTGAAAAGCGCGTATAAAGTGCAGATCTGAAGGAAAAAATGGTTTGGGAGGCAAGAGGAGAAGTTTTCGCAGCTGTGGGTGTGAGCTCGAAGTGAATGGATGAAAGAATATAAAGAAAATGAGGGAAAAGACAAACTACCCACTGATTTGGGCAGGTGGCCGGCCGGCCACCTTTTCTGGCTGGCCGGCCATTTGCTTTTTGAAAAATGGCCGGCAGCCTCCCCTTAGGCAACCAGCTGGCCGGCCATGTCCCCCACATGCTTACCTAGCTCTCTGCAAATTTTGAGGAAGATTGGAGTTCCCGGACCTGAAAAAGTTCAAGAAAAGTGTACTTTCTGGCGCGAAATTGCTCGCGGAACTTCAGCTGCAATTTCTGACATGTGTCTCATCGTTACTCATCAAAATCAGAGTGTATCCTTTTTGAGCATGTTGTAACCTCTCCGGGAGATGAACCAGAGGCCGTAGTCGAGTCGCCTTCACCGAAATGCGCGTTTCCTTGCTCGTTGTTTCGTAACAAACGGGCACCCTGATTTATGCTCGTTTTGTATTGTTGTGCGCATAACTTGCATTCTCATGAGCATTTTGCATTGTCATGCATGTTTTCTTGGTGTACCATACCTTTGTGCTCGAGCATGCGTTGTCACGCACGTTCCTTTCTCGCATTGCGATACATTTACTCGCCGACACTGCGTATGTCAAACTTTCGGAATCACAGGAATCACATTGAATATATGTTGTTAGCATATTGTTCTTGTTGAATTTCTTTTTTTGCAGGCATGATATTGTATGTACGGTTCATTTGAGGCTGGTGCGACCAGACGAATCGCGCAGGTATCGTATCTTCTCCGTGTGAGACGCGACGAGAATTGAATAATTCTCCGCATTCCTAACTGCATGAAATGTAGTTTTGCTTTGCATTCTTGCTTAAAACTGTTGCATCTATTTGCGAATACTTGCTTCATTACAGCTTGCTGCACTTGCATGATCATTGAGTTATCTGGCTCCGTGCATATCATTTGCATTTTGCCCCCTGCCTGCGGGCACGCCTGCGGGCACATATCTCTGTTCATCTTGTATGATTGTCTAAGTCTTCGGCCTTGTCAAAAATGGGTCGTCTCTGGGCT
>JAPPVO010001274.1:0-12083 GCA_030407325.1 Camellia japonica | reverse complement strand
TGCGCGGCGCAAAATAGCGCGAGTGTAAACTGCACAAAACAGTGCGCTGCGCAAAATAGCGCGAGTGATAAACTGCACAAAATAGTGTGGTCCGCAAAATAGCGCGAGTGTAAACTGCACAAAACGGTGCGCTGCGCAAAATTGCGCGAGTGTAAACTGCACAAAACATTGCGCTTGCAAAATAGCGCGAGTTAAACTGCACAAAACTCTGCGCTGCGCAAAATAGCGCGGGTGTAAACTGCACAAAACTCTGCGCTGCGCAAAATAGCGCGAGTGTAAACTGCACAAAACGGTGCGGTGCGCAAAATAGCGCGAGTGTAAACTGCACAAAACAGTGCGCTGCGCAAAATAGCGCGAGTGATAAACTGCACAAAACTGTGCGTTGCGCAAAATAGCGCGACTGATAAACTGCACAAAACAGTGCGGTGCGCAAAATAGGGCGAGTGTAAACTGCACAAAACAGTGCGGTGCGCAACCTAGCGCGAGTGTAAACGGCACAAAACAGTGCGGTGCGCAAAATAGCGCGAGTGTAAACTGCACAAAACAGTGCACTGCGCAAAATAGCGCGAGTGTAAACTGCACAAAACAGTGCGGTACGCAAAATGGCGCGAGTGCAAACTGCACAAAACATTGCGCTGCGCAAAATAGCGCCAGTGTAAACTGCACAAAACAGTGCGGTGCGCAAAATAGCGCGAGTGATAAAATGCACAAAACTATGCGCTGCGTAAAATAGCGCGAGTGATAAACTGCACAAAACAGTGCGGTGCGCAAAATAGCGCGAGTGTAAACTGCACAAAACAGTGCGCTGCGCAAAATAGCGCGAGTGAAAACTGCACAAAACAGTGCGGTGCGCAACATAGCGCGAGTGTAAACGGCACAAAACAGTGCGGTACGCAAAATAGCGCGAGTGATAAACTGCACAAAACTATGCGCTGCGCAAAATAGCGCGAGTGATAAACTGCACAAAACCGTGCGGTGCGCAAAATAGCAGCGCGAGTGTAAACTGTACAAAACAGCGCGGTGCGCAAAATAGCGCGAGTGTAAACTGCACAAAACAGTGCGCGGCGCAAAATAGCGCGAGTGTAAACTGCACACAACAGTGCGCTGCGCAAAATAGCGCGAGTGATAAACTGCACAAAACTGTGCGTTGCGCAAAATAGCGCGACTGATAAACTGCACAAAACAGTGCGGTGCGCAACATAGCGCGGGTGTAAACGGCACAAAACAGTGCGGTGCGCAAAATAGCGCGAGTGATAAACTGCACAAAACAGTGCGCGGCGCAAAATAGCGCGAGTGTAAACTGCACAAAACAGTGCGGCGCGCAAAATAGCGCGAGTGTAAACTGCACAAAACAGTGCGCTGCGCAAAATGGCGCGAGTGTAAACTGCACAAAACAGTGCGGTGCGCAAAATAGCGCGAGTGTAAACTGCACAAAACATTGCGCTGCGCAAAATAGCGCGAGTGTAAACTTCACAAAACAGTGCGGTGCGCAAAAGAGCGCGAGTGATAAAATGCACAAAACTGTGCGCTGCGTAAAATAGCGCGAGTGATAAACTGCACAAAACAGTGCGGTGCGCAAAATAGCGCGAGTGTAAACTGCACAAAACAGTGCGCTGCGCAAAATAGCGCGAGTGTAAACTGCACAAAACAGTGCGGTGCGCAACATAGCGCGAGTCTAAACGGCACAAAACAGTGCGGTACGCAAAATAGCGCGAGTGATAAACTGCACAAAACTATGCGCTGCGCAAAATAGCGCGAGTGATAAACTGCACAAAACCGTGCGGTGCGCAAAATAGCAGCGCGTGTGTAAACTGCACAAAACAGCGCGGTGCGCAAAATAGCGCGAGTGTAAACTGCACAAAACAGTGCGCGGCGCAAAATAGCGCGAGTGTAAACTGCACAAAACAGTGCGCTGCGCAAAATAGCGCGAGTGATAAACTGCACAAAATAGTGTGGTGCGCAAAATAGCGCGAGTGTAAACTGCACAAAACGGTGCGCTGCGCAAAATTGCGCGAGTGTAAACTGCACAAAACATTGCGCTGCGCAAAATAGCGCGAGTTTAAACTGCACAAAACTCTGCGCTGCGCAAAATAGCGCGGGTGTAAACTGCACAAAACTCTGCGCTGCGCAAAATAGCGCGAGTGTAAACTGCACAAAACGGTGCGGTGCGCAAAATAGCGCGAGTGTAAACTGCACAAAACAGTGCGCTGCGCAAAATAGCGCGAGTGATAAACTGCACAAAACTGTGCATTGCGCAAAATAGCGCGACTGATAAACTGCACAAAATAGTGCGGTGCGCAAAATAGCGCGAGTGTAAACTGCACAAAACAGTGCGGTGCGCAACATAGCGCGAGTGTAAACGGCACAAAACAGTGCGGTGCGCAACATAGCGCGGGTGTAAACGGCACAAAACAGTGCGGTGCGCAAAATAGCGCGAGTGATAAACTGCACAAAACAGTGCGCGGCGCAAAATAGCGCGAGTGTAAACTGCACAAAACAGTGCGCTGCGCAAAATAGCGCGAGTGATAAACTGCACAAAACAGTGCGGTGCGCAAAATAGCGCGAGTGTAAACTGCACAAAAAAGTGCGCTGCGCAAAATAGCGCCAGTGTAAACTGCACAAAACAGTGCGCTGCGCAAAATAGCGCGAGTGTAAACTGCACAAAACAGTGCGGTGCGCAAAATAGCGCGAGGGTAAACTGCACAAAACATTGCGCTGCGCAAAATAGCGCGAGTGTAAACTGCACAAAACAGTGCGGTGCGCAAAATAGCGCGAGTGATAAAATGCACAAAACTGTGCGCTGCGCAAAATAGCGCGAGTGATAAACTGCACAAAACAGTGCGGTGCGCAAAATAGCGCGAGTGTAAACTGCACAAAACAGTGCGCTGCGCAAAATAGCGCGAGTGTAAACTGCACAAAACAGTGCGGTGCGCAACATAGCGCGAGTGTAAACGGCACAAAACAGTGCGGTACGCAAAATAGCGCGAGTGATAAACTGCACAAAACTTGGCGCTGCGCAAAATAGCGCGAGTGATAAACTGCACAAAACCGTGCGGTGCGCAAAATAGCAGCGCGAGTGTAAACTGCACAAAACAGCGCGGTGCGCAAAATAGCGCGAGTGTAAACTGCACAAAACACTGCGCGGCGCAAAATAGCGCGAGTGTAAACTGCACAAAACGGTGCGGTGCGCAACATAGCGCGAGTGTAAACGGCCCAAAACAGTGCGGTACGCAAAATAGCGCGAGTGATAAACTGCACAAAACAATGCGCTGCGCAAAATAGCGCGAGTGATAAACAGCACAAAACAGTGCGGTGCGCCAAATAGCACGAGTGTAAACTGCACCAAACAGTGCGCTGCGCAAAATAGCGCGAGTGTAAACTGCACAAAACATTGAGCTGCGCAAAATAGCGCGAGTGTAAACTGCACAGAACTCTGCGCTGCGCAAAATAGCGCGAGTGTAAACTGCACAAAACTCTGCGCTGCCCAAAATAGCGCGAGTGTTAGCTACACAAAACAGTGCGGTGCGCAAAATAGCGCGAGTGTAACCTGCACAAAACAGAGAGCTGCGCAAAATAGCGCGAGTGTAAACTGCGCAAAACATTGCGCTGCGCAAAATAGCGCTAGTGTAAACTGCACAAAACAGTGCGGTACGCAAAATAGCGCGAGTGATAAACTGCACAAAACTGTGCGCTGCACAAAATAGCGCGAGTGATAAACTGCACAAAACCGTGCGGTGCGCAAAATAGCGGCGCGAGTGTAAACTGCACAAAACAGTGCGGTGCGCAACATAGCGCGAGTGTAAACGGCACAAAACAGTGCGGTGCGCAAAATAGCGCGAGTGATAAACTGCACAAAATAGTGCGCTGCGCAAAATAGTGCGAGTGTAAACTGCACAAAACAGTGCGCTGCGCAAAATAGCGCGAGTGATAAACTGTACAAAATACGGCGTTTACTTACCATTTCTCACGCATTAGGGTTCGAACACTCGAACACCTATACGGATTCTCCTGCACAGTGGCAGATATGTAAATACGACGTTTGCTTACCATTTCTCACGCATTACGGTTCGAACACTCGAACACCTATACGGATTCTCCTGCACAGTGGCAGATATGTAAATACGGCGTTTACTTACCATTTCTCACGCATTAGGGTTCGAACACTCGAACACCTATACGGATTCTCCTGCACAGTGGCAGATATGCAAATACGACGTTTGCTTACCATTTCTCACGCATTACGGTTCGAACACTCGAACACCTATACGGATTCTCCTGCACAGTGGCAGATATGTAAATACGGCGTTTACTTACCATTTCTCACGCATTAGGGTTCGAACACTCGAACACCTATACGGATTCTCCTGCACAGTGGCAGATATGTAAATACGACGTTTGCTTACCATTTCTCACGCATTACGGTTCGAACACTCGAACACCTATACGGATTCTCCTGCAGAGTGGCAGATATGTAAATACGACGTTTGCTTACCATTTCTCACGCATTAGGGTTCGAACACTCGAACACCTATACGGATTCTCCTGCAGAGTGGCAGATATGTAAATACGACGTTTGCTTACCATTTCTCACGCATTACGGTTCGAACACTCGAACACCTATACGGATTCTCCTGAACAGTGGCAGATATGTAAATACGGCGTTTGCTTACCATTTCCCACGCATTAGGGTTCGAACACTCGAACACCTATACGGATTCTCCTGCACAGTGGCAGATATGTAAATACGGCGTTTACTTACCATTTCTCACGCATTAGGGTTCGAACACTCGAACACCTATACGGATTCTCCTGCACAGTGGCAGATATGTAAATACGACGTTTGCTTACCATTTCTCACGCATTACGGTTCGAACACTCGAACACCTATACGGATTCTCCTGCACAGTGGCAGATATGTAAATACGGCGTTTACTTACCATTTCTCACGCATTAGGGTTCGAACACTCGAACACCTATACGGATTCTCCTGCACAGTGGCTGATATGTAAATACGGCATTTGCTTACCATTTCTCACGCATTACGGTTCGAACACTCGAACACCTATACGGATTCTCCTGCAGAGTGGCAGATATGTAAATACGACGTTTGCTTACCATTTCTCACGCATTACGGTTCGAACACTCGAACACCTATACGGATTCTCCTGAACAGTGGTAGATATGTAAATACGGCGTTTGCTTACCATTTCCCTCGCATTAGGGTTCGAACACTCGAACACCTATACGGATTCTGCTGCACAGTGGCAGATATGTAAATACGGCGTTTACTTACCATTTCTCACGCATTAGGGTTCGAACACTCGAACACCTATACGGATTCCCCTGCACAGTGGCAGATATGTAAATACGACGTTTGCTTACCATTTCTCACGCATTACGGTTCGAACACTCGAACACCTATACGGATTCTCCTGCACAGTGGCAGATATGTAAATACGGCGTTTACTTACCATTTCTCACGCATTACGGTTCGAACACTCGAACACCTATACGGATTCTCCTGCACAGTGGCTGATATGTAACTACGGCATTTGCTTACCATTTCTCACGCATTACGGTTCAAACACTCGAACACCTATATGGATTCTCCTGCAGAGTGGCAGATATGTAAATACGACGTTTGCTTACCATTTCTCACGCATTACGGTTCGAACACTCGAACACCTATACGGATTCTCCTGAACAGTGGTAGATATGTAAATACGGCGTTTGCTTACCATTTCCCTCGCATTAGGGTTCGAACACTCGAACACCTATACGGATTCTCCTGCACAGTGGCAGATATGTAAATACGGCGTTTACTTACCATTTCTCACGCATTAGGGTTCGAACACTCGAACACCTATACGGATTCTCCTGCACAGTGGCAGATATGTAAATACGACGTTTGCTTACCGTTTCTCACGCATTACGGTTCGAACACTCGAACACCTATACGGATTCTCCTGCACAGTGGCAGAATCCGTATAGGTGTTCGAGTGTTCGAACCGTAATGCGTGAGAAATGGTAAGAAAGCCGTATTTACATATCTGCCACTGTGCAGGAGAATCCGTATAGGTGTTCGAGTGTTCGAACCCTAATGCGTGAGAAATGGTAAGTAAACGCCGTATTTACATATCTGCCACTGTGCAGGAGAATCCGTATAGGTGTTCGAGTGTTCGAACCGTAATGCGTGAGAAATGGTAAGCAACGTCGTATTTACATATCTGCCACTGTGCAGGAGAATCCGTATAGGTGTTCGAGTGTTCGAACCTAATGCGTGAGAAATGGTAAGTAAACGCCGTATTTACATATCTGCCACTGTGCAGGAGAATCCGTATAGGTGTTCGAGTGTTCGAACCCTAATGCGTGAGAAATGGTAAGCAAACGCCGTATTTACATATCTGCCACTGTGCAGGAGAATCCGTATAGGTGTTCGAGTGTTCGAACCGTAATGCGTGAGAAATGGTAAGCAAACGCCGTATTTACATATCTGCCACTGTGCAGGAGAATCCGTATAGGTGTTCGAGTGTTCGAACCCTAATGCGTGAGAAATGGTAAGTAAACGCCGTATTTACATATCTGCCACTGTGCAGGAGAATCCGTATAGGTGTTCGAGTGTTCGAACCTAATGCGTGAGAAATGGTAAGAAAGCCGTATTTACATATCTGCCACTGTGCAGGAGAATCCGTATAGGTGTTCGAGTGTTCGAACCCTAATGCGTGAGAAATGGTAAGTAAACGCCGTATTTACATATCTGCCACTGTGCAGGAGAATCCGTATAGGTGTTCGAGTGTTCGAACCGTAATGCGTGAGAAATGGTAAGAAACGCGTATTTACATATCTGCCACTGTGCAGGAGAATCCGTATAGGTGTTCGAGTGTTCGAACCCTAATGCGTGAGAAATGGTAAGTAAACGCCGTATTTACATATCTGCCACTGTGCAGGAGAATCCGTATAGGTGTTCGAGTGTTCGAACCGTAATGCGTGAGAAATGGTAAGTAAACGCGTATTTACATATCTGCCACTGTGCAGGAGAATCCGTATAGGTGTTCGAGTGTTCGAACCTAATGCGTGAGAAATGGTAAGTAAACGCCGTATTTACATATCTGCCACTGTGCAGGAGAATCCGTATAGGTGTTCGAGTGTTCGAACCCTAATGCGTGAGAAATGGTAAGTAAACGCCGTATTTACATATCTGCCACTGTGCAGGAGAATCCGTATAGGTGTTCGAGTGTTCGAACCGTAATGCGTGAGAAATGGTAAGTAAACGCCGTATTTACATATCTGCCACTGTGCAGGAGAATCCGTATAGGTGTTCGAGTGTTCGAACCCTAATGCGTGAGAAATGGTAAGCAAACGCGTATTTACATATCTGCCACTGTGCAGGAGAATCCGTATAGGTGTTCGAGTGTTCGAACCCTAATGCGTGAGAAATGGTAAGAAACGCCGTATTTACATATCTGCCACTGTGCAGGAGAATCCGTATAGGTGTTCGAGTGTTCGAACCGTAATGCGTGAGAAATGGTAAGAAACGCCGTATTTACATATCTGCCACTGTGCAGGAGAATCCGTATAGGTGTTCGAGTGTTCGAACCGTAATGCGTGAGAAATGGTAAGAAACGCCGTATTTACATATCTGCCACTGTGCAGGAGAATCCGTATAGGTGTTCGAGTGTTCGAACCCTAATGCGTGAGAAATGGTAAGTAAACGCCGTATTTACATATCTGCCACTGTGCAGGAGAATCCGTATAGGTGTTCGAGTGTTCGAACCGTAATGCGTGAGAAATGGTAAGTAAACGCGTATTTACATATCTGCCACTGTGCAGGAGAATCCGTATAGGTGTTCGAGTGTTCGAACCCTAATGCGTGAGAAATGGTAAGTAAACGCCGTATTTACATATCTGCCACTGTGCAGGAGAATCCGTATAGGTGTTCGAGTGTTCGAACCGTAATGCGTGAGAAATGGTAAGCAAACGCGTATTTACATATCTGCCACTGTGCAGGAGAATCCGTATAGGTGTTCGAGTGTTCGAACCTAATGCGTGAGAAATGGTAAGTAAACGCCGTATTTACATATCTGCCACTGTGCAGGAGAATCCGTATAGGTGTTCGAGTGTTCGAACCGTAATGCGTGAGAAATGGTAAGCAAACGCCGTATTTACATATCTGCCACTGTGCAGGAGAATCCGTATAGGTGTTCGAGTGTTCGAACCCTAATGCGTGAGAAATGGTAAGTAAACGCGTATTTACATATCTGCCACTGTGCAGGAGAATCCGTATAGGTGTTCGAGTGTTCGAACCGTAATGCGTGAGAAATGGTAAGCAAACGTCGTATTTACATATCTGCCACTGTGCAGGAGAATCCGTATAGGTGTTCGAGTGTTCGAACCCTAATGCGTGAGAAATGGTAAGTAAACGCCGTATTTACATATCTGCCACTGTGCAGGAGAATCCGTATAGGTGTTCGAGTGTTCGAACCCTAATGCGTGAGAAATGGTAAGAAACGCCGTATTTACATATCTGCCACTGTGCAGGAGAATCCGTATAGGTGTTCGAGTGTTCGAACCTAATGCGTGAGAAATGGTAAGAAACGCGTATTTACATATCTGCCACTGTGCAGGAGAATCCGTATAGGTGTTCGAGTGTTCAACCGTAATGCGTGAGAAATGGTAAGAAACGCCGTATTTACATATCTGCCACTGTGCAGGAGAATCCGTATAGGTGTTCGAGTGTTCGAACCCTAATGCGTGAGAAATGGTAAGTAAACGCCGTATTTACATATCTGCCACTGTGCAGGAGAATCCGTATAGGTGTTCGAGTGTTCGAACCGTAATGCGTGAGAAATGGTAAGCAAACGCGTATTTACATATCTGCCACTGTGCAGGAGAATCCGTATAGGTGTTCGAGTGTTCGAACCCTAATGCGTGAGAAATGGTAAGTAAACGCCGTATTTACATATCTGCCACTGTGCAGGAGAATCCGTATAGGTGTTCGAGTGTTCGAACCTAATGCGTGAGAAATGGTAAGCAAACGCCGTATTTACATATCTGCCACTGTGCAGGAGAATCCGTATAGGTGTTCGAGTGTTCGAACCTAATGCGTGAGAAATGGTAAGTAAACGCCGTATTTACATATCTGCCACTGTGCAGGAGAATCCGTATAGGTGTTCGAGTGTTCGAACCCTAATGCGTGAGAAATGGTAAGCAAACGCCGTATTTACATATCTGCCACTGTGCAGGAGAATCCGTATAGGTGTTCGAGTGTTCGAACCGTAATGCGTGAGAAATGGTAAGCAAAGCCGTATTTACATATCTGCCACTGTGCAGGAGAATCCGTATAGGTGTTCGAGTGTTCGAACCCTAATGCGTGAGAAATGGTAAGAAACGCCGTATTTACATATCTGCCACTGTGCAGGAGAATCCGTATAGGTGTTCGAGTGTTCGAACCGTAATGCGTGAGAAATGGTAAGAAACGCCGTATTTACATATCTGCCACTGTGCAGGAGAATCCGTATAGGTGTTCGAGTGTTCGAACCCTAATGCGTGAGAAATGAGTAAAGCTAGAACGTAAGTAAACGCCGTATTTACATATCTGCCACTGTGCAGGAGAATCCGTATAGGTGTTCGAGTGTTCGAACCGTAATGCGTGAGAAATGGTAAGCAAACGTCGTATTTACATATCTGCCACTGTGCAGGAGAATCCGTATAGGTGTTCGAGTGTTCGAACCTAATGCGTGAGAAATGGTAAGTAAACGCCGTATTTACATATCTGCCACTGTGCAGGAGAATCCGTATAGGTGTTCGAGTGTTCGAACCCTAATGCGAGGAAATGGTAAGCAAACGCCGTATTTACATATCTGCCACTGTGCAGGAGAATCCGTATAGGTGTTCGAGTGTTCGAACCGTAATGCGTGAGAAATGGTAAGAAACGCGTATTTACATATCTGCCACTGTGCAGGAGAATCCGTATAGGTGTTCGAGTGTTCGAACCCTAATGCGTGAGAAATGGTAAGAAACGCCGTATTTACATATCTGCCACTGTGCAGGAGAATCCGTATAGGTGTTCGAGTGTTCGAACCGTAATGCGTGAGAAATGGTAAGCAAACGCGTATTTACATATCTGCCACTGTGCAGGAGAATCCGTATAGGTGTTCGAGTGTTCGAACCCTAATGCGTGAGAAATGGTAAGTAAACGCCGTATTTACATATCTGCCACTGTGCAGGAGAATCCGTATAGGTGTTCGAGTGTTCGAACCGTAATGCGTGAGAAATGGTAAGCAAACGTCGTATTTACATATCTGCCACTGTGCAGGAGAATCCGTATAGGTGTTCGAGTGTTCGAACCCTAATGCGTGAGAAATGGTAAGTAAACGC
This sequence comes from Camellia japonica, assembly GCA_030407325.1. Lineage (NCBI taxonomy): Eukaryota > Viridiplantae > Streptophyta > Magnoliopsida > Ericales > Theaceae > Camellia > Camellia japonica. Next base: position 1,706 of record JAPPVO010001274.1, on the reverse strand, counting down.
CGTATTTACATATCTGCCACTGTGCAGGAGAATCCGTATAGGTGTTCGAGTGTTCGAACCCTAATGCGTGAGAAATGGTAAGCAAACGCCGTATTTACATATCTGCCACTGTGCAGGAGAATCCGTATAGGTGTTCGAGTGTTCGAACCTAATGCGTGAGAAATGGTAAGTAAACGCCGTATTTACATATCTAATACGGCGTTTGCTTCCAATTTCTCACGCATTAGGTTCGAACACTCGAACACCTATACGGATTCTCCTGCACAGTGGCAGATATGTAAATACGGCGTTTGACTTACCATTTCTCACGCATTAGGGTTCGAACACTCGAACACCTATACGGATTCTCCTGCACAGTGGCAGATATGTAAATACGGCGTTTACTTACCATTTCTCACGCATTAGGGTTCGAACACTCGAACACCTATACGGATTCTCCTGCACAGTGGCAGATATGTAAATACGGCGTTTACTTACCATTTCTCACGCATTAGGGTTCGAACACTCGAACACCTATACGGATTCTCCTGCACAGTGGCAGATATGTAAATACGGCGTTTACTTACCATTTCTCACGCATTAGGTTCGAACACTCGAACACCTATACGGATTCTCCTGCACAGTGGCAGATATGTAAATACGGCGTTTGCTTACCATTTCTCACGCATTAGGGTTCGAACACTCGAACACCTATACGGATTCTCCTGCACAGTGGCAGATATGTAAATACGGCGTTTCTTACCATTTCTCACTGCATTAGGGTTCGAACACTCGAACACCTATACGGATTCTCCTGCACAGTGGCAGATATGTAAATACGGCGTTTACTTACCATTTCTCACGCATTAGGGTTCGAACACTCGAACACCTATACGGATTCTCCTGCACAGTGGCAGATATGTAAATACGAGTTTCTTACCATTTCTCACGCATTAGGGTTCGAACACTCGAACACCTATACGGATTCTCCTGCACAGTGGCAGATATGTAAATACGGCGTTTACTTACCATTTCTCACGCATTAGGGTTCGAACACTCGAACACCTATACGGATTCTCCTGCACAGTGGCAGATATGTAAATACGGGACGTTTAGCTTACCATTTCTCACGCATTAGGGCTTCGAACACTCGAACACCTATACGGATTCTCCTGCACAGTGGCAGATATGTAAATACGGCGTTTCTTACCATTTCTCACGCATTACGGGTTCGAACACTCGAACACCTATACGGATTCTCCTGCACAGTGGCAGATATGTAAATACGGCGTTTACTTACCATTTCTCACGCATTACGGGTTCGAACACTCGAACACCTATACGGATTCTCCTGCACAGTGGCAGATATGTAAATACGGCGTTTACTTACCATTTCTCACGCATTAGGGTTCGAACACTCGAACACCTATACGGATTCTCCTGCACAGTGGCAGATATGTAAATACGGCGTTTGCTTACCATTTCTCACGCATTAGGTTCGAACACTCGAACACCTATACGGATTCTCCTGCACAGTGGCAGATATGTAAATACGGCGTTTACTTACCATTTCTCACGCATTAGGGTTCGAACACTCGAACACCTATACGGATTCTCCTGCACAGTGGCAGATATGTAAATACGACGTTTACTTACCATTTCTCACGCATTAGGGTTCGAACACTCGAACACCTATACGGATTCTCCTGCACAGTGGCAGATATGTA
>JAPPVO010001273.1:0-28379 GCA_030407325.1 Camellia japonica | reverse complement strand
CAATCCCATCCCAGGGATGTGTTGTAGCTTGTTCATGAGGTATACAGATTGGGCACTGACGTACACTCCCTCATTAACAGCCATGATATTCTGCACCACCCTAGCCTCGGCTAAGGTAAAACCTGACAAAAACACGTCCTCCATGCCGTGCTCAATTTCTAGGACTGGCGTAGATACCTCCGGAGGTGGATGGATTGATGAATTCCCGAAAACAATGGCTACTCCCTTTCCATAGGGGTATTTCACCATCTGATGCAAAGTGGAAGAGACTGCCTTTACTTGGTGCAACCACGGCCGCCCCAAGAGTAGATTAAAGGTTGCAGGAACGTCCAAGACATGGAATTCAATGTTGTGTTGTCCTGGACCAACCTGGGTCTGAATTTTGACAGTCCCCATCACCTCCCTGCTGGTGTTATCATAGGCTCTGATCACTTGAGTAGTCGGCAAGAAGTCCGCGGGCTTTAACCCGATTGCATATGCCTGTCCTTGACGGGCACACATTAATGGCATCCCGTGTCGACAAGAACCACTGGCACCCACTTGTCTCTACATTCCACAGAGATGTAGAGGGGTTTGTTATGATTTGCGCCCTCAGGCGGCAGTTCTTTGTCTAAAAAGGTTAACATCGGGGAACCTCCTCCCGGAAAGACCAGTCCAACCAGCTGCTCTGTGTGGTATCTATAGAGAGTTTAGCTTTGTCCATAGCAGATAGGACAGCCTGTCTGTGCACTCGTGACGCCATAAGCAGTCCCCAGATGGAGATGTCTGCTTGTATCTTTTCAGCTGCTTCAGTACAGCTTCTTCTTCATCTGCTTCTCTTTCTGTTTTTCAGCTTCTTTGTCCTTCCAGATGCTTCTGGTTGGTCTAGGTGCGGGGGTTTGAAGTACCGCCCACTTCTTGTCATGTGATCAACTTCATCAAGATACCAGGTGTCGTCGGGTTGATTGCTCCCCAATTCGTCTGTGTGGGCAAGACATAAATCATCGTCTTCCCACCACATTCCGTTGCATTCAAAAGGCACCTGTCTGGCTCCGGCATGATGATTGTACTCGCAACTCTCAGCCCACATGCTCACAGCATCTTCTGTCCTTGTGCCCACAGCATTTTCAATCCCCTCATGGGTTTTGGCTTTCCTGGTTCTCTCAGAACCCTGTTGTTCCACCTGCGTCAGTGCAGTTTGTTGTTCAGCTTTCCCTGCATTCACAATGCTTGTCCTGAGCGAAATTCTTTGTACCGGCGCTCTCCAATGTACTCTGACTTTCGGCCTTCCGGCCATTGATACCCTCGCCCCTGGGCCCTGTTCTGTTGGAACTTTACAACATCCGGTTGATCATCAGCCATCCGGTAGCCTCTGCCGATTCCTCATACTCAAACCAGTTGACTGCTGCGTCCCCTGATTCTTGTCATTGAAGAACTGGAGGTTGGCAAAGTCCTCTTCTACGGCCGTCAAATCATCCGTTCCTTGCTCAAATCTGTCCCCTAGATCACACACAGTTCTGCTCTTTCTGGCAATCTATACTCGGCTCAGACCGGCCCACCGACAGGATGTACTCACTTGGATGTAGGCTTCTCCAGCAAAATTCCCAGACTGCTCAAACCCAGACTCAACAGTTCTACCTCCTCCGCAATTCCCCTGTATCTCTCTTCAATGGCCACCACTATTGGCTCAGGTTGGGTTGTAGAGATGTCCAACATGCACAAAAGTCAGTGCAGTCGGGAAGGAAACCTCCGGCTTAGGTAGATGGGAATGAGTGATATAGATGCTAGGATCGTAAGACACGACCCCAGTCTGGGATAAGATTGACTTTTTTGGGAGGTGAGCTTGGTTGTGTGTAGGGAGTGGGTTGGTTGTGACATTAGGTCTCTGGAGGCAAAATCACATTTTTGTCAACGAGGTCTTGAATCTCGTGACGCAGTCTGAAACATTGGTCGGTATCATGACCGTGTGCTGGTGATATGCACAGTACTTGGCTGGGTTGTGAGTGGGGGAAGTGGATTTGGCAACGGCCTTGGCTCCAGGGGTTTTAGGTGCCCCTTTCTGATTAAGACCCCTAGAGCCTTGGACAAAGGCATGTACAATGGAGTGAAGGTTCTTTGGCCTCTGGGTTGGTATTTAGTGGTCTGTGTATTGCTTCCGGATGCACCGGAGAAGGGTGTGGCTGCCATGGGCCTTGGAAGGGGAGGGGGAATGGTGGCGACCATGCTGACCTCCGAAGTTCTTGCAGTTGCAGCGCCACTCGGGCCTGCATTGTTGTTGCGGTTAAAGGTTCTCCGGGGTTGCTCCCTGTCTTGGTCAATCAGACCCTGTTTCATTGCATCTTCAATTTGTACCCCCATCTCGTGCAGATCCGAAAAGGTGGGGAAGGGGAGTACAATCATTTTTTGCATCAGTTTTGGCTGGAGATTGCGCACAATCATCCTGATCTGGTCCTTGTCGGTGGGCCTTAAAGTCATCATCGAAGCCTTCGCCCTCCACCGGGTCACGAAATCCGAGAAACTCTCTTTGGGCTCTTGCCTTGTTGTTTCGAGATCTCGAGTCGTAATCTCGATCTGGGTGTTGTAAGAGTATTGCGCAACAAAGGCCTCGGCCATTTCATCCCAACTTCTCTTGACATCATCCTCCAACTTCGCATACCAGATAGCGGCCACACCCGACAGGGTCCGGCCAAATAGCGAAAGCTTCTGGGGTCTGGTGAGGCCCATTGGCGCGTATATCTAGAATAGCCGGAGGTGGACCATGGGATCACCAGATCCATCGAAGCGATCGATCTGCGGCATCTTGAATCTATCCGGCAATGTCACAGCCACATCGGTATATCCGTCCTCGATATCCGGGATAGCTTTTACCCCTGGGATTTTTTGAATAGCTTCTCGAGCTTGCTCAGTTTCAGTGCTGTAGGGTCTACTTCGAACTCGAAGGGAGAGTCCGGGTGGTTGACGGGTGTATGTACTTTGGATGATTGAGGTGGAAGCGGGGGCGGAGCCGGCCCCGTTGGAAGGTCTGTGTCCTCCTGGATGTTCTGGACATTCGGCAAGGTGTTTTGGATGTTTGGCAGGACATTCTGGGTAGTTGGTGTCTGCTCGGGTATTGGGACCCCTGGTGGGGAGGAGCTGGATGTGAGGCTGATGCTCCGGTTGTTGCTGTAGCCGGGTAATTAGTTCCGCCTGTTGGGCCATGATTGTGGCCTGCTGTTTAGAGAATTCCGCTTGGCGGACAGCGTCCTCCTGCATCTGCTTCATACTCTCTTGGATTTGGCGCATCATTTCTTCCATCTCGGCTATGTTCTGCTGATCCTGCTGACTGACTGGTATGTGTATCTCTATGGCAGAAACTGGGACCTCAACCCGACTGTTTACTGCTAAGGTAGACCACTGCTCTGGTAACCTCTGCTCAGACACACTGCACTTTCTCGGCCTTCTTCTGACAACCGGGGGTAGAGAATGGAACACTGGCTGTCCGTCAACCAGATCCTCAGATCGATTGAGCCGACGACCTCTTGTCCAAAGTGCTTGGGGAATATCTACTGGGTCGGAAGCAATTGTGCTAAAACTGTCCCTAGCAAAAAGATAAATAAAGCAATAAGGAAATAAATAACCAGATAAACGAACAGCATAACAGCTTAAAATAAATACACAACACACAGCTGGGCATAACAACACACGGTCGATAAGCTGAATACACACTGTCCTCAAACACTGATCATTATCCCTGAATCACTGTCCCCGAAAACTGAATCTGATACCCGCAGATAACTGATTCTCAAACACTGACTGATGCCCACAGGCCTGATGCCCAAACTCATAAACTGATACATGCATTTCCCTGTAGAGACGCACTCTAAAGCACATAACAGATAAGTGAGAGCCAAACACCCCTATGTTGGGGTAGGGTTTCCCTGTCCTATTTTGTCAGGAGCTAGGGTTTCACTACGCACGCAGGTTTCAAACAACCTATATCGGGTAAGCAACCTGTCCTAGTTTGGAATGGTCACTACGGATTTCGATATGCACTAGGTCGAATGGTCAAAAGGGTGCCCGGTAAAACCGGGGTTTGTGTTCCCATACTGGCAGAGCCCACAACCGGTCAGCCTTATGGTCATGCCTTGACAAGACAAGCCTCCGGCAAACCGTTCAGGAATATAGATGGCAAACACGGTGTCCTAGGCGCACCAATGCAAATGCAATGCAAAGAAACACATAAGTGTAGCAAAACCAGATATCATGGGTTCGAGTCAAGTTCTCTAATCCCCAGCAGAGTCGCCAGAAACTGTAGACGTCCCCGAACGCCCGGGAGGGATGAGTTCCCCGTTCCGTTCATTTTGGGCCCTACAGTTCAGGACTCAAATTGTCACGGTTCTTAATCTGAACCAAAGAGTCCAAATCCGGCAAATCGTTTTGAGAAAACAGATTTTTGAAAGAAGTGCCAAACATGGACTGCTTTGCCAGATACAGAGTCGCCACCTAAATATTTTATTTTTGGAAATTTAGGAAACCCTGACTCGTTGCCTAAGGCCACGTGTCCGTCATCACCAAAGTTGCCTCGGCTCGGGAACTTGGGTACGATTGGGGAAGGTCACTTCGTGAGCACCCCGCTCGCCCGATCAAAGATCGGCCTCTACTAACATGATATCGAATTTTGAAAACCTTATGCATTCTTATTCCGGTTATTAGCCTAGATTTACTATGTGATGCGCACAACATACAAGTATAGACCGGGTCGCCTGAATTGGAACAAAACATTTCATGTTTGTTTTTGAAAGATGGTTTGCTACTCGCAAGTAGGCTTAAAATGCAGATTTTGCCACCCTCAGGTGGGCTTAGAAAAGATGGTTTTGCCACTATCTAGTGGGCTTAAAACTCACAGTCGATGCATTGTTCCAATCCAAATAACCCAACCTTCACCCACAGGCATTCAGGCAGTTATATCACATAAGCAAATAGCCTCATGGTAAGCATGCTATCATGGCAGTCACTCACACATGCAAGGATGCTAAAGCGTAAAAACTTACCGAGTACTCCAAGCCAAAAGAAGCTAATTAGAATCATGCATGATCCTAACTATACAGAAATGCCTAATGCAACACATGCAAAAATGCAACTATAGCAGGCTCGGCTATTCTAAACATGGCATATGGAATGCTACAGCTAACATGTATTCAACTCGGAATTGAAATACAAATGCAGTTAGTATGATGCGCCGAGCCCGGTGCATGCAAACGATGAATGAATGCAAACATGCTATCATACTGTATGCTAATTGAAACATGCCCTAATCTAACCATCATAAGCTGGTAAATAAAAGGGAAGAAAGACGTGGGGTTGGAAGACATACATCACACGCACAACACTTATTACAGTTGTGCCCTCACTCAGAGGGTCCAATAAATAATACAGTCCCGAATAAAATACAGTCCGAATAAATACAAAATCCTAATTAATTAACAAATTAACTAGGAAAGCAGTAAACTAGCGTGCAAGCTAGGGACTGCCTCGACTCTGCTCCGGATGATAATGATGCACATTTGAGTTGCTTGGCATGGAAATCCATCGCGATGCCCCGATTAGCTCTGTTTACAATGAACCCGGAATATTCGCGAAGTCCAAAGATTGCCGGTTTCTGATTTGTTGCAACAGAGAGCAGGAAAGGGGCATGCAATGTATTTTCACATATGTATGCTTGACTACTCTACAGGGAGCGTAGTCCTCGATCCTCGTGCCACCAATCATGCATCTCGATGCATGATGGCTGAGGAGTCGAATTGCACGACTCAATGTGAAATGATGCACGTATAAACACAACAAGACCGAGACTCCATCATGGATAATCCGGAGTGTCGGCGACAGGGAATTGAGACACGTTCCGTCACTCGGAGTACGAAACGTCCCTCGTTTCCCGTGCTCGGACTAACTCCTATCCCAAACACAATGCAAATGAGATGGCATGCACTATGCAACTAATATACAACCTAGCATGCACAATGCTATGAAATGGCATACACAATGCACGATGTAACATGGCATACACGATGCTCTAACATACAACTTAGCATGCGCAACGCTATGAATTGAAATGGCATACGCGATGCATGATGGACTTACGCCAACATGAGTGGACCTCAGCCACACTCACATCAGTGGCCATTAGATGAAAAAGAGACCCTCGAGATGCGTGCACGCGTGCACGCGAACCGAGGACCGACCCTAAGACACGAATGCCACTTTACCAAAGCATGGCAAAGCATAGAATATGGCATACAAACATGCCAATTTTAGCACTAAAATATGATGCTAAACAGCCCCGAAACATGGCAATATGGCACCCGATGCATGAGATGAACCCCGAAACTCAAAACTAGGCATACGCAATGACCTATAGCTATACAAAGCATGCATTATTTGATCATGAAGCATGAAGACAGAGTCAAGGCATTCCCAAAACATGAACTTTCTTAGTTCAAAGCATGGCCAAAAGGTGCTAGCAAGATGGGCTAAAGTAGCATGCAATTTTGACTAGCAAACATGGTTTACATGGAAAGTATATGAAGCACATGGAATCTCACCAAACCAGCAAAAATCAGTGAACAAAACATGTGGAAATATGAGCAAATAATCACTGAAATGCGCCAACATGTGCAAAAATGAGGAGCTCCTTTAGAGGGCCATGCAAGGAGTTATTAGGCACATACAAGATAGACATGAAGCATGACCAAAACAGCTCTGGAAATCAAATATGGTAGTCCCAAAACTCACCAAATTGACCCTGAAATGTGACTTCAAAGCATGCAAGATAGGGTCTCTTTGGAAGGCCAAAATGACCACCAAACAAGTCAAGGTGAGAGGGGGTCACACCCCTCTGATTTGGAGGCTCAAAACAGTTTTCCAGCCACTGAAAATCCACTGGATTTCAGTGGCTAGAAGGCCAAACAAAGCATGCAATTGGAGCTTAGGTGTAAGGCTCAAAACAAGGGACAATCAAGCATACAAGGAAGCATGTGATCTCAAATAAGAAAATGCCCTTGATAAAACATGAAGATGATGTCAAAACAAGTCTTTTTCCAGTTTATAACAAGTCTCAAAAATGAACATAAATAGGGCTATTCTATCATGCAAAAATGGCCCTAAAAGAGAGAATAGAGACAAGGGACAGCAGTTGGCCCCAAATGGCAAGGAGCCCTTCAACAAAGTTGAAGAGGGGCTCAAAACAAGGCACTTTACAGTTTACATCAAGCCACGAAAATAAACACAAGTGAGGCTAAACTATCATGCAAGAAAAAGGCCTAAAAGAGGGATAAAGAGACAAGTGGTAGCTGCTGGCCTCAAACAGAGGAGAGCCCTTCAACAATGTTGAAGAGGGGCTTAAAAAAATATATTTTACAGTTTATGAACAAGTCCAAAACAGCTCAAAAATAAGCCTAAAATACTATGCAAAAAAAGGCCTAAAAGAGAGTTAAAGAGGCAAGTGATAGTAGGAGACCTCAAACAGCAAGAGGTCCTTGATCAAACATTAAAAGGAGCTCAAAATATGACTATTTACAGTTTGGGTCGGAGCCCAAAAATGTAAGCAACAAAGGCTAAGATTGCATGCAAAATAGGAATAAAAAATAGGGAAAAGAGCTTACCCTTGTAGCACAAAGCTCCAGCAGCTTTTGGTTGAAGAAATGGTGCTCCTAACCTCTGGAAATAGCCTCCAAGTGGCTGGAATGGAGTGTGGAGGTGTGGTGCTATGGATTGGTGCAAGAACCTTAGGGTTTGGGGGGGTTAAAGTAGAGAGAGAGGGAGATTGTATGCAAGAGCTCTAACCAAATTTTGTAACCCTGAAAAATGGGGCTGGGAGGCTGGTTTTATAAGGAGAGGGTGGAGAAAAGGGGGGGAAAGTCAAATTCAAATTCCCCCCCCCCCAAAAGACCCCCCTCAGATACAAGATCTGGGGGGAAAAGGAGGGTGCAGCTGTAAGGAACCAGCTGAGGGGAGCATGGCCGGCCAGGTTCAGAGGGTTCAGGTGGCCAGCCGGCCACCTCCCCTGGTCGGCCGACCAAGTTCAAAAGGGTCACTCAGAGAAAGCTGGCCGGCCACCCATATTGGTGGCCTCCCATGTGTGCACAACACAACCATGTGGTCAAAACCCAGAAAAAGTGAACCAGGAGAGAGAAAACCCAACTTTTTAGAGGGGTTCAAAAGGGTTAGGAACAATTGCTGGCCGGCCATGACATATTGGTGGCCTCCCAGGTGTGTACAACACAAATATGTGGTTGATGACCCAAAAAAGTGGCCCGGGGGTGGTCAACACTAGCTTTCTAGTGAGGAAAACGGGCGACGGAGAGCGATGAAGGAATAAAGCTGGCTTTCAGAACAATTGCTGGCCTCCCACCCTTCTACGACCTTCCTAACAATGAAAATAAGGTCCCCGCCAAAAATGAACTCAAACCGATGTAAAACGAAGGTTCGGGGGCCAAAACGCGCGGCCTGGAGCCCCGAAAACTGACTGTTAGGCACCGGAAGTGGCGTTCGACCACGAAGTTGGTCTCTCGGGCCACAGTGTCCCTCAAAAGGGAGGAAATAAGGTGTATGCCAAAAACCGGAGCAAACGGAGGTGGTTAAGCAGTCCCGAACCGAGGCACACGACCGACGGCTCCGAAAAACCGAAAACCGGGCTCCAAACGGGAAAAATGGCCTACGACCACGAAACGTAGCCTACGGCCACTGAGAGATGATCTACGAGACCTCTCCCTCCCTTTGGGAAGAGAAAACGGAGAAAACGGGACCTGGTTCGCAAACCGAGGCAAAGTACAAAAGAGTCCGGAAGTTCGGAGGCAAGGCTCGCAGCCGAGACTCGGAAACCTCTGAACGAGCACGATATGCAACATCACCAAGCGCTCAATCGGTGACGTCTGAGTCTTAAGGTTGGTCAAAAATGGGGTGTCTACACAACCCCGCCACAAATCCTCTCCCCGCCATCGACTGCAACGTCACCTAGGTCTCCTGCTGCCCTGAGGCTTTGTAGTATGAAAAAAAATTCATCTACCGTCATCGCCCCCCCTTCGGGTCGCCCGTGGCCACGCAATCGTGCAGGCAAATATTATCTTTTACGTATTCTGTATTAATTGCCCTGGGGCCACCTCCAGGTGGTTTAGCACGCCAACTACTAACTGTTGGAAGGGCAGCCTTAGGCCACCATGCAACGCCTCTTCGTACATCATAAACTCCATCGGCCGTGCGTTCGACGCTCTCTCCTTCGTTGTCAGCACTCTCAACTCCACCTCTACCGGAATTTGATATATGCTCCAAATGTCCTCCATATCTTCTTCCGTTAAAACGGATTTTTCTGCCTTCGTATGCTAGTGGTCAGGCACCGCTTGGCTAATAGGCTAGACTGTAGAAATCATCATCGTTGGCAGGGGTCACACCAGCCGCTCCACCCCCCTACCCACCAGCCTCTCTGCCCTATACTGCTTCGCCAACTCTACTGCGTCATCCTTTCCTAACGCCTCTAATCCCATAGATGGTGCTTTGTCTTATGCCATTTTGCTCATGTTCCTGTAAATCGCTTCGGTCGCGGGAGTAAGAAACCTCACAACGTGCAACAATGGTGAATCAAACAAAACGAACACAGTCAGCTCTGGGATCTCTCAGTTCCTTGTGATTAGAGACGTAAATTGCACCTGCCCAAACGCCCAAGGTCTGCTTGTGTTCCACAGATCGTGATTGAATTTCGCCAGTTTAAACCCTAAGGCCCAAATAAATTCCCACTTTTTGAACTCTTTCGCTATAAACCACCTTTTCACTTTCTTTCAATAATACCGTATTTTAATCCAACGGTGCTGATGACCTCACACGCCCCCACGTGCTGCGTCACTATCATTAACTATCCTTTCATTTCCCGTCTTTTCCACTTTACATCGTCACGTGCTGTCTTGGCCCTCGAGCCCCGTGCCAATCACTGCCCCTTTATCGGTCTGCATTCCTCACACTCGGCCACTTCGTTATTAGCCAGCCTGACGTCTTCCCTCACGCTCGGCTAGCCTAATGGTCTTCCCTTACGTTCAGCCCACCTCACGTTCAGCCAGCCTGACGCTCTTCCCTCACGCTCGGCCCACCTCACGGTCAGTCAGCCTGACGGTTTTCCCTCCCGTTCCGTCACCCTCGCGGTCGGCCAACCTAACGATCGACCACTTTAACCCCCACACCCCTGCCCCTACCCAGCCTTAGAGACTCCCTCCCGCACTGTTATTCCCTTCGATGGACTAAAGCTGCACTCGGGAATGAGGGAATACTGATACTAATGGGCACTCAAGAGAGCCTAACCCACGGTTCAGGGCCCAGTTCACAGCCCAGAGATCAAAGCCCCAATAACTCTGAGAAATTAATGCTGGGTCAGGACTAATAACATTCAAAATTTGTCAAGCAAAGGCCTAGCCACGTAAGCAGACAAAGATCCTGCAAAATTATTGCACCCACACATCAGCCATTAATGAGGCTCTCATAGAATTAAATGCGATAACTCCTTCACGTCGGAGGATACAGACTCACCATGAATGATGCAAGCTAGAATATAGAATTTCGGCCAACACAACAGTCTAGGATGGACAAGGAAATGATGAGCAAATGATAGAAGGAAGCTTCCGAGATGCATTAAATGTTAAGTTCGTCGTCCCCCGCTTCTCTCTCTACACAATCGTTCTACTCTATCCTAACTCAATCGTCAGAGTGTCTGCTGGGGGATTACCTCCCCTCCTTGGACCTTTTTGCAGGCACACTCCGTGGATTTCAAGGCTAGCAAATTAGTTAGAAGTGTGGATCAGTTCGACCCATCCTCCGTTGGAACTGTTGCACTATCAAAAATAATTGTAAAGTAGCAGTGAATCATGCATTGAATTATATAAATAAAACTTATACTTTCATCACTTTACAATTTTATTTCTTCGTTAACATTTTTTTTGAAATTTTCCCTTAAATCTATCTTGTAAAATAAATTTTCACATACTTGTAAAAGAGGTTAGTCAGAGTTGAATTCAATACATTCAAATTTACAATTCACCCCTTAACCTATGTGAATTTTGAATTAAAATGTATTCCTATATGTGCTCCTAATTAACCCGTAATAATAATAAATTGGAAATTTAAAGGTAAACTATTAATAGATTCTAATAGTGGGATTTAATTTCCATCAAGTTCTATTGAAAATAAGTCTTGATAAAATTGTCGCTAAAAATAAATTTTTTATGACAATTTTTTATATGTCACTAAAAATTGATAATTAGTGACTTTTTTTGTTATGATTTTTATAAATTGTCGCTAAAACTTACAATTAGTGACTTTTTTTATGACATTTTTTACGTAAGACCTATTAGACAATAAATTCACTTATTAAAACCTACACTTAAATATCCCGAAATTCAAAGGGCTAGCCCTTTCAATAGCAACAACAACTATAAATTAATCTATTATGTATCATCATGAACAAAAAGTGACATGTTATTCACTTGCGTCCAAGCTTTTAGTTACTTGTTGACAATAATGTCCTGGCAACTGTTAGATTATAATAATTCAACAAAAGCTAAAGTTTCAAATGTGTGACAATAATTAATATATTATTGCCCTTAATTCAAAAGACAAACATGCTTTCATTCATGACATGAAAGTGATTGGTCATTAATTTAAATTAAGCCCCATTTAATTTGTGGTATTTTGATTAAAAAAGTAAAAAAAATAACAAAAAAATTAATAAATTAAAATATCACATTATGTACATTGGTTAATCATTTTTTCTTTATAATTATCTATTCAACTAAAAAAATATTTCAAACACACACTAATATTTTTTCACCTTATAAAAAATTAAAATACTAAAAAATATTAAAATAATCAAATTATCAAACGGACACTAAAATTCTGTTTGGAGACTTGAGTTTATAATTAAAGTGGGTGTTTGGAAAGTTACTATGTGGGTGTTTGGAAAGTGAGTTTTTATGTAGATTTTATGAGATGTAGGTTTTTATGAGATAAAAAATTTTTAGTGTTTGGGAAGATATATTAGTAGGCTATTTTAGTTTTTGACTATTTTAGGAGGCTAAAATTTTTGTGTTTGGGAAGATAATTGGATTTTTTTGTAGTTGGATGTGATATTTGTGAGAGAAAAAGTGAAATGATTATGGGTTTGATATGACATTTTGTCTTATTGGCTATTTTAGTCTATTTTGTCTTTTAGTGCTATTTTAGCCAAAAAAGCTAAAAAAATCTCTTCCCAAACACTCCTAAAATGTCAAAAAATTATTATAAGTTATCACATATTCTTTTTATATTTTACACGTCTTTTTATAAATTTTTAATTAAAACAATGAATTTTGAAAGGGGATAAACCATCATGAGATCGAGGATTACGTCCAAATATTGCCAGCTTCGAGTTGAAGTCAATGAGTGCCTATAATATTTTAACCGTATGTTATATCATTTGTCAAAATTTTTTTTTTTTTTTTAATTATCAGATTTTGTCTGAAAATAAATACTAATACTTTAACAGTATGTTATATCATATGCCCATAAATAATATTTTCATTTTTCATTTTTTTGAGAAAAATATAATAAATGTCATTTGCAATCGGAAGAGTGGAAATTTTGTATACCATACGCACCCTTAGTTACGATTTTATATTTTTAGTTATGACTTATTGTATTGTTAATTATGATTTATTGTGGTATTGTTATGATATTATTTTTTGTTATGATCCAAAAGTTCGTTATTATACTTTATGTGATTTTTAGTAAAACTCAAAAAAATTTCTTAGTTATGAATCTCATAATATTAAATTATGCCATTTGTGAAAATAAAATTCACAAATAACATAACTCGCATAGCATTACCCCAGAAGAGTATTGTTAATCTTTTATTTTTTATTTTTGCGTTGAGTAAAATGTTAATAGATTAGTAAATTATGTTAGTACAATGATCTTCCACGTTTCTTCATATGCTCCGTAGCACGTCAAAATATGTGTTTGACAATATTCCCAAAATGACAAAAAAAAAAAACAATTAGGGATGCTTTTAAGATTCAATTTTTTTTAAAATATGAAGTCTCTTGAGAATATGATTTTTTTTTTTTTTTGTTAATCAATAACAGATAAATTACAAAAATAAGAAAGAGTGTGTCAATTTAGATTATCATAATACACCAACTCAACAATCACCACAAGAAACAACTCATAATGCAAAGAAAAAAACAACTCAACTCCAATAATCACTCAATGCATAACTCATAATAAACAACACAATCAATCCTTAAAATAGGAGATAAATAATCGATATATATATATATATATATTTTTTTTCATAAGATAGAGATTAATATATTAGTAATTAGATTACAATATATGTCAATATCTCTTCATAGACTCGAATCTAAAACTTCAGTCATATTGGCACCAAAGTGCCATTTCCATGACCGCTTAATGTACGTGGAACTTTAATGTAAAATTTAAGTAGGTCCCAACTATTGGTTCAGGTGGGATCAAATAAATTTAAATTCTTTGTAACAATATCTTTACACCACAAAAAGAACGACAAAAAAACCATTAAGAATTGAATGAGAAATTGTCTCATAAAGTTGGCCTCATGAATGAGGTATTAGAAATTGTGTATAACTACCATTTTCACATTGATTATAGGTGAAAACTTTGATGAGTACTTAAACCTCAAGATTTTGATAAGGCATGAGCCCTTGGAGTATCCAAATTTTCCGAAAGAAGGAGTTATGGATAGTTCAAGAATGGGCTTCAGCCAATACTAAGCCTCAAGCCCTAAGTCTCAAGATCCATCAACCTAATCTTTTTGGACCAGATTTGTTTGGTGGCTGCAGATATACACATGTGTATATAGAGTGTGTAACCCACACACTTATTCCCCATAAGTTTTGTACATTACTCCATCAGTTTTGCAGTAGTAATGAGTTGCATTTGTTGCGATCCATCATTGCTTGAAGGCTCCTTCTCTCTTTCCGCATTGTGTATAAAAGGAGGCCATCTTCCTTGGTTTCAACACAAAGGCTTCGATACTATACGGAATTTCTGCTCCTGTAATCTTCTTCTAGTACGAGAGAGAGCTGCCACTGTCCGTTCGCTGGAGCTAAGCAGAATGTTTTTCTACGTTAGTGGGTCTAGACCGTCGTATCCTGAGAGATAGATGTCGATATACCCCCAGCACCTATGGTGAGGCGGCGAATCTATTTTAATGAGACTGTGGTATTACACAGGTTTCGATTTGCTTTCTTTTCCTTAAATTTTATCATATGTATTTCTGTTTATTAAGTTGTATAATGTAATCCCATGTTTTCTTATTTTGTAAATTAATTTAATTTCATATGAATCTATTTATTTATTTTATTTAATCACAAAATTTGTACAACATGAACTAATCTAGTTTTTTTTTTTTGTTTTTTTATTTTAATCGGAAAAAGATTTTTTTTATTAATAATAATCAAAACAAAGGATTAGACATCAATAAAAAAAAAAACCCATGGGAAATAAAATATATTGTATAGTTTACCATGAATATAATATGAGCATACCAGAATTGACTGGCAATATATGGTCAGAGAATATAATAATATATCCACGGTCAATTTTAAACCAATAGTGTTTTCCTTCTCTATTCCCAAACTCCAACCATCTCAGTTTTAACACGCGATTTATGATTACCTTAAACAATAGTAATTGGGAGCCATCTCATGAATTAAAATCACTAAGGTTATATTTGAATTATAAATTTATATAATAATTTAAAAATAAAAGAGGAAAGAAAAAGAAAAAATATGAGAATAATACAAAAGAAACATAAGCTAGATTTTTCTCTATTTTTTTTCTTTTTCCAAACTCCCATATAAATTTATAATTTAAACACAACGTAAAAATAAATATTTGAAAATTTTGGATTCAAATTCCACGCTATCTAGTGGGCAGAACCCATTTGCCAAACAGAGAATTGCCAACAAAATTGTTAATCATAAGTCATAACATATGATTTTTTTCTTTTTTATTTTCTTCCATTTTCTCAGCAACCAAACGGAGAAGATGAGAAAAGCAACATATGCCAAAACTCAACTGAATTAAGAGTTTAATATACTCCTAATAGTACAATGTTATGAGAATTTCAAAAAATGAAATAAGGAGCAACGAAACAATAATTTTGAAAATAGAAAAATCTCATATCATGGTCTTTCACATCGTAAACAGATAGTCCATAAGCAAGCTAGTGAATCAAAGTGAGAATTTTCATATTGTAAACCAAAAAATTATTGAAAAATTAGATTCATTCTCATAAACTTACAATAAATGTATATATACAAAATCAACAAACAAATATTGATGAACGAATTACAAAAAGAAAAAAGAAAAGAAAAGAAAAGAAAAGAAAGACTAAACCAAGGGTTGAGTAAACCCTAGTTTCAAGCTTCTCACATCAAAGTTTTGCCATCGTCATCGTCTTTTTCAATGGCGATTGAGCTTTATTTTCACTTGGTAGCGACACCAAATCGAGCCATGAGACGTGGGTAAGTGCTGGCATGAGGCAAGCCATCACCGGCGAAGTTCTTCTCTTGAAACGGACAGGGTGGTCCATTGCTGCCGGGGATGTTGGTGCAACCAGATGGCCCTGAAGGAGGGACAGGTACCCTATCAAGTGATGCCATTACCATGGTGTCTGTATTTTTGCCCACCCTTTTGTGTTCTTCTTCATGCAATACCCTACTAGCTGTGCTTGGTTGGAAAAGTAGAAGAACAAGAAGCATTAATATTACGACACTACTAAGAACCCTCATTTTTGTGTTAATTTTGAACAAATATGAGAAGAAACGATAATGGTGAATGCATGGAGGAAGAGAGAGGGGATGTTTATATAGAAAGATTGAGAGTTTATTTATTTATTTATTTTTAAATTGAGGTTCTGACTGTTGACTACTAGGTTTCTTCGGTGATACAAATTCTATTGAATAGGTCATAAGGGATAGAGGTTTTTGTTCAAGTTGAATCCCTAGTTTTTGTTCTCATTTCTTACCAACTTCCTTTGTATTAAAGTATATCTATGTGTAGAATGATGTAGCATGTGATTTAAATATTGAAATGGTCTTTTTACAGATCAAAGAGTTGAAAAATCATGTTATTACAAAATTTAAGACCAAATGATGTGGAGTGACATTTTTAAAAATACAAGTCACTTTTTGATGAATTTTTCTCTTTTAATTGATAAAATTAAGAAATTTCACGTCATTCTGTATTAATTTTACGTATAATTTTTACTGTTTTCATAACACTAGTAAAAAAGTTACTTACCCCAAAAAAAAAAAAAAAAAATTCTCTTTTAATTGATAAAATTAAGAAATTTCACGTCATTCTGTATTAATTTTACGTATAATTTTTACTGTTTTCATAACACTAGTAAAAAATTACTTACCCCAAAAAAAAAAAAAAACCACTAGTCAAAAGAGTTTGATTATTTCCTATCCTTTGTCGATTGGTTTGATACAAAATTGGTCCTACTGAGAGGAAGTTCTTAATACTTTACGGTTACTTGGGCTTGAATAGATTTGAAGTCTGATTTGAAGTGTTGGTGAGTTTGTTAAGTTTTTAAGGAGATTTTATATATGAATTAATGTAAAGAATTGGTAAATATAAGGAGATGAGGTCACCGCACAAGTCATTATCGGAGTCATTGCCTTCTCTAAACGGAACTCTCTCTCTCCCCCTCTCTGGCACATTTTAATAGGATAGGAATAGATTTAAGGTTGGAAATGGAGAATCGGACTAGGTTCGGAATGGGGTGAAGAAAGGTAATATATCAGATTCACTATAACATGCGAGAGTTTTAGAGGTTAAAAATTTTTTGGTCTTTAAAAATAAAAATCATGTTGCAAAAAAATTTAAAAATCAATTTCTATCGTCATGAGAATAGTCGTTAAAAGTTCATCCCGAAAAGACAAAAATAAGACTTTTAGTAACAAAATTTTGAAAATGTCACTAATAAATACACTTTTTAAGGACAAAATAATTTGGTCTTAAAATAGTTTATTTTTGAGACAAAATTTGGTCCAAAAAAGATAATATTCATCACTAATGTCTAATTTTTGTTACTAAAAATATAATGACACTTTTCGTAACAAAAATATTTAGTTCCTAAAAATAATTTTGTCTATAAATTTTAATTTCTAAAACTTTAATTTTTTATAGTGATTTGAACAGATTACATGTATTATTTTTGAAATATTCATACTCTTTTCCCTCTTCACTTTACAAATTCACTAAAGATCAATGTCGATCAACTTTTCAAGTTTGTTTGCTCTGACTTTTATTAGTCATATGAAATTCATTGTCGAAAATGTACATTCTAAAACTAAACAGAAGAGGGTGAGGGCAAGGTGGAGGGGGTGAAGGGTGGATAAGCAAGCAAATATTCACTAGAGTGTGATTTGAAATTTAGCTTTTTTTTTTAGTAATTTTTTTATCAAATGAAAAAGGTAATGTGTTCAGAGATAAATTTTTAGTGACTTTTCTAGTTATATGAAAAAACTTGATTGCCTATGCGTATAACTTACTTTTTCTCTTAAATTCTCATTCTATTAAGACCATTAAGAATATAGTGATCTTTTTACACTGATACTTGGTAGTCTTTGACAATCCATACCAAACACAAGTTTTTGTGTTTAATTTTTAACTAACTTTTCAATTGAGAATGCTCACCCCCTTGCCATACCAACCCCTACGGAAACAAGCAATCATACATGGACAAGTGTAAAAGATTGCCCAATCTACCATTTTTGTTCTACATTTGTCTCCTTCCTATCACTTACAGATGATTGTTGATTAGGTCAATTGTCTTCACCAACAATCTTAACTGAACGCCCACTCCATACTCTCTCGGATTGTCTACCACAGACGACCATCAATAACCCCTTCTTTAATTTTTTGCTTGACAATTATTCAATGTCAAACACTATTCAAATTAATCTCAATTATTTATTTTATAAGAATTTTATAAAAATAAATAATTCAAATCTATTTGTGAAATAATCACAGCAATCCCGTGTGCAACACTGAATAAAATCAACTAAGACAAGCCCTTGGAACATTAATGAAATCTATAAAATCTCTAACGCTCTGTTTCTTTGATAATATTTTCTGTATTTTCTATCATTTGGAACAACATAAAATAAAAATCAACGAAAAGCATATTTTGTAATCAACAAAAAAAAGAAAAAAACAAATCTACTTGGACATAAAATGCTTTTTACTTTCAAAAAACGTAAAATATTTTCTCAACTAAGATCTTACCATTAACACCATACTATTGCCACTACCACCACGCCCACCATTGTCGCTACCACCACCACCACTACACTTTCTCCACCTCTACCCTACCATTGCTGCCACTACCCCACCACCACTAATACAACCGCTAGTACATTAATTCAAGGACACAACCAAACATAATAAAATGTTTTCTTCAAAAAATATTTTATGAAAAAAGTATTGAAACCTGTTGAGGATACTAACTCTGCAGCATTACCTACTCAGCTCAGTTCCAGCTTAGAACCTGCACCTACACCTACTCAGTTCAGTCCTCAGCTCAATCATTAGTTTAGTCCTCTGCTCAATCAGTTCAAGAAGAAGAGTTCTATTAGTTCAAGTTTACCCTATTCAACTGCTTTACTAACTACACCTATGGTGGTTAGAGAATCTGTTAGAAGATCTGTTACTAGTTGTTAAGTTGTTAACACACGTGTAAAACAGTTAGATTAGTTAGTTAGGTTATTAGATACATATTTGTTGTATATGAGAGGTTGTATATATAGATGTGTAGACACCTCATTTTTGACCGACCATAAGACTCAGACGTCATCGATTGAGCACTTAGTGATGTTGCATATTGTGCTCGTTCTGAAGTTGCGGAATCTCGGCTGCGAGCCATGCCTCCGGACTTCCGGACTCTTTTGTACCTTGCCTCGGTTTGCGAACCAGGTCCCGTTTTCTTTGTTTTCTCTTCCCGAAGGGAGGGAGAGGTCTCGTAGATCATCTCTCAGTGGCCGTAGGCTACATTTCGTGGTCGTAGGCCATTTTTCCCGTTTGGAGCCCGGTTCCCGATTTTCGGAGCCGTCGGTCGTGTGCCTCGGTTCGGGACCGCTTAACCACCTCCGTTTGCTTCGGTTTTTGGCATACACCTTGTTTACTCCCTTTTGAGGGACACTGTGGCTCGAGAGACCAACATCGTGGTCGAACGCCACCTCCGGTGCTTAATAGTCAGTTTTCGGGGCCCCAGGCTGCGCGTTTTGGCCCCCGAACCTTTGTTTTGCATCGGTTTGGGCTCATTTTTGGCAGGGACCTTATTTTCATTGTTAGAAAGCTTGTAGGAGGGTAGGAGGCCAACAATTTTTCTGAAAAACCAGCTTTTTTGGTCAAAAGTGATTCAGCATGAATTCGGGAAGGAGGAAAACATCTGCGCGGTTTCACCGAAACGGGCATAACTCTTTGCACAAAAGGAATTAAGATATGAGGCCACCACCGTTGGAAAGCTTACTTCCGTGGCTTCATTTTACACTCAAGAATATCCTAAGGACAAGTCCGGGCGGGGGAGATATGATTGGTTGAAGTAGGGGATCAATCCGGTTGGACCGAATCTGCGCGGCTTCACCAAAACTGGCATAACTTTTTCCGCATGAGGAATTTTAATGCAAGGTTTGCGGCATTGGAAAGCTAACTTCTGGGGCTTCATCCTAGGGGGTGGCCGGCCACCTTTGACCTTTTTGACCTGGTTGGCCGACCAGGTAAAGTGGCCGGCCGGCCACCTGAACCTTTTGAACTGGCCGGCCGACCAGGGAAGGTGACCGGCCGGCCACCTGAACCTTTTGCACCTGGCCGGCCATTTTTGTCTCCATGAGTGTATTCCAGCTGTGCCAGCTATTTTCCACTTGACCCACTGTCCGAGAGTCTCCCTTTTTGGGAGGAAATTTGAATTGGTTTTTCCCTCCCCCTTCCTCCACTCCTCCCTCTATAAAACCAGCCTCTCCTCTTCATTTCTAAGGGTTACAAAAATTGTTTAGAGCCTTTGCATACAATCCTCCCTCTCCCTCTCTTCCAAGCTCCAAAACCCTAAGCTTCTTGCACCATTTGCACTACAACCCATAGCACCACACCACCATCATCCATTTCAGAACTTTGGAAGCCATTTGCAAAGGTTGGAAGCTCAGAAATTTGGTCCAAAAGCTGCTGGTTTGCTGCTCTTCAAGGGTGTGTCTCCTTTTTCCCTTTTCTAGTCTTTTCTTGCTTCATCTATAAACCATATTTGCTTACATTTTTGGGCTCCGACCCTAACTAGAAATGGTCTTATTTTGAGCTCATCTTCATGTTTGATTAGGAATTTTCTCTGTTTGAGGTCTTCTACTACCTCTTGTCTCATATCTCTCTTTGTAGGCCTATTTTTGCATGATATATTATCCCTGTTTATAAGCATTTCTGGGCTTCGATCCAAACTGCAAAGTGCCTTATTTTGAGTCCCTCTTCAACTTTGTTTAAGGGATCTTTACTGTTTGAGGCCAGCTACTGCCTCTTACTCTCTATCTCTCTTTTATGGCCATTTTTGCATCATATTGTAGCCTTACTTGTGAGCATATTTGGGTTTTACCATAAACTGTAAAGTATCTTTTTTTGAGTCCCTCTTCAACTTTGTTGAAGGGCTCTTTGCTGTTTGAGGTCTTCTACTGTCCCTTGTCTCTAATCTCTCTTTTAGGGCTATTTTTGCATGATACATTAGCCTTATTTGTGAGTCCTTTTGGACGTCGACCTAAACTGAAAAAAGTCTTGTTTTAATATCATCTTCATATTTGATTAAGGTCTATTCTCTGTTTGGGGTCATATTCCCCTATGCATGCTTCATTCTTCCATGAATAGGGCCATACATGTGAGCATTAGCATTGGCCTTGTTTAGGCCTCTTAGCCACTGAAATCCAGTGGATTTTCAGTGGCTTTGATGCATTTTTGAACCTCAAAATCAGAGGGGGGTGACCCCCTCTCACCTTGCTTTGATTGATGGTCTTTTAGGTCTTCCAAAGAGGCCCTATCTTGCATGCCTTGTTGACTGATTTTAGGGCCAATTTGATGAGTTTTGGAGCTATTATATTTGATTTTCAGAGTTGTTTGCGCCATGCTAAGTGTCCATCTTGTATGTGCTTAATAATCCCTTTGTATGCCCTCTAAAAGAACCCATCATTTGAGCATGTTGTAACAAGCCCACGGGGGACCTCGCTACAGTTCGGACTCGATTTGTGTCACGGTTCTTAATCTGAACCAAAGAGTCCAAATCCGACAAATCGTTTTGAGAAAACAGATTTTTTTGAAAGAAGTGCCAAACATGGACTGCTTTGCCAGATATAGAGTCGCCACCTAAATATTTTATTTTTAAGAAATTTAGGAAACCCTGACTCGTTGCCTAAGGCCACGTGTCCGTCATCACCAAAGTTGCCTCGGCTCGGGAACTTGGGTACGATTGGGGAAGGTCACTTCCTGAGCACCCCCGCTCGCCCGATCAAAGATCGGCCTCTACTAAACATGATATCGAGTTTTGAAAACCTTATGCATTCTTATTCCGGTTATTAGCCAAGATTTACTATGTGATACGCACAGCATACAAGTATAGACTGGATCGCCTGAATTGGAACAAAACATTTCATGTTTGCTTTTGAAAGATGGTTTGCTACTCGCAAGTAGGCTTAAAATGCAGATTTTGCCACCCTCGGGTGGGCTTAGAAAACATGATTTTGCCACTATCTAGTGGGATTAAAGCTCACAGTTGATGATTTGTTCCAATCCAAATAACCCAACCTTCACCCACAGGCATTCAAGCAGGTATATCACATAAGCACATAGCCTCATGATAAGCATGTTATTCATGGCAGTCACTCACACGCATGCAAGGATGCTAAAGCATAAAAACTTACCGAGTACTCCAAGCCAAAAAAGAAGCTAATTAGAAATCCATGCATGATCCTAAGTATACAGAAATGCCTAATGCAACACATGCAAAATGCAACTATAGCAGGCTCGGCTATTCTAAACATGGCATATGGAATGCTACAGCTAACACGTATTCAACTTAGAATTGAAATACAAATGCAGTTAGTATGATGCGCCCAGCCCGGTGCATGCAAAACAGATTAATGAATGCAAACATGCTATCATACTGTATGCTAATTGAAACATACCATATAATCTAACCATCATAAGCTGGTAAATAAAAAGGGAAGAAAGACGTGGGGTTGGAAGACATACATCACACACACGCACACTTATTACAACATTGCCCTCGCGCAGAGGGTCCGAATAAAATAATATACAGTCCCAAATGAATAGTACAGTCCAAATAAATAATACAGTCCAAATATGTACAAAGCCCTAATTAATTAACAAATTTAACTAGGAAAGCATTAAATTGGCGTACAAGCCAGGGACTGCCTCGACTCTGTTCCGGATGATGAATGATGCATGCTCGGGTTGCCTTTGCACGGAAATCCATGGCGATGCCCCAATTAGCCTCTGTTTGTAATTATTCTTGGAATGCGTGCCAAGCTTCGGAAGGCTGCTGATTCTTGATTTGCTACAACAGAGAGCAACAGAGGGGCATGACAAAGTATTTTCACACATGTATGCATGCCTCGATCCTCGTGCCACCAATCACGCATCTCGATGCATGATGGCCGAGGAGTCGAATTGCACAACTCAATATGGAATGAATGCACATGAGAATACAACTAAGACCTAACTCCATCATGGACAATCCGGAGTGTCGGTGACTGGGGAATTGAGACACGTTCCGTCACTCGGAGTACGAAACGTACCTCGTTTCCCGTGCTCGGGCTAACTCCTATCCCAAACACAATGTAATATGCATGACATGCATGAATGCAACTAAGATACAACCTAACATGCACAACGCTATGAAATGGCATACACGGTGCACGAGGTAACATGACATACACAATGCGCTAACATACAACCTAGCATACACAATGCTATGAAATGAAATGGCATACACAATGCATAATGGACTTACACCAACACAAGCGGACCTCAGCTACACTCACATAAGAGGCCATTAGATAGAAATGAGACACTCGAAATACGTGCACACATGCACGCAAACCGAGGACCGAACCTAAGGCACGAATGCCACTCTACCAAAGCATGGCAAGGCATGGAACATGATAGGTAAACAAGCAAATTTCAGCGCTAAAATATGATGCAAAACAACCCCGAGACATGGAAACATGGCACCCGATGCATGAAATGAGACTCGAAACTCGAAACTCGAAACTAGGCGCATGGAATGACTTATAGCTATACAAAGCATGCATTATTTGAACATGAAGTGTGAATACAGAATCCAGAAAGTCCCAAAACAAGCATATTTCTAGTTTTAAGCAAGGCCAAAAGGTGAATACAAGTAGGGCTAAGCTAACATGCAAAAATGGCCTCGAAAGAGAGATAAAGAAGCAAATAACAACTGCTGGCCCTAAATGGCAGAGAGCCCTTCAACAAAGTTGAAGAGGGGCTCAAAATAATTCACTTTACAGTTTACAACAAGCCACGAAAATATACACAAGTATGGCTAAACTATCATGCAAGAAAAAGGCCAAAAGAGGGACAAAGAAGCAAGTGATGGCTGCTGGCCTCAAACAGAGGAGGGCCCTTCAACAATGTTGAAGAGGGGCCCGAAACATGGCATTTTAAAGTTTATAACCAAGCCCAAAACAGTTTATAAATGGGCCTAAAATACTATGCAAAATAAGGCATAAAAGAGAGCTTTAACACAAAGTGCAAAAAAGGAGCCTCAAACAGCAAAAGACCCTTGGTCAAACATGAAGAGGGGGTCAAAATAAGGCTATTTAAAGTTCGGACCAGAGCCCAAAAATACAAGCACAAGGAGCTAACAAAACATGCAAAAATAAGGCCAAAAGAGGGATAAAGAGGCAAGTGACAGATGGAAGTCTCAAACAGTGAAGAGCCCTTCAACAATGTTGAAGAACGGCTCAAAACAAGCACTTTACAGTTTATAACCAAGCTCAAAACAGTTTACAAATACGCCTAAAATACTATGCAAGAAAGAGGCATACAAGAGAGGCTAAGAAGCAAGTGGTAGCTGAAGACCTTAAACAGGGAAGGACCCTTAAACAAACATGAAAAAGACCTCAAAACATGACTATTTTCAGTTAGGGTCGGAGCCCAAAAATGTAAGCAAGTATGGCTTAGAAAGCATGCAAAATAAGCTTAAAAAGAGGGAAAATATGGCTCACCCTTGAAGACCAAACTTTAGCAGCCTCTTAGCACAAGAAGTGGTGCTCCTAGCCTCTGGAAAGAACCTCCAAGCTGCTGGAATGGAGTGTGGATTGGTTGGCTTCGAGATGGAGTAGAATGGGTGTAGGATTTGAGAGGTTTTGAGGGTTGAAGTGTAGAGAGAGAGAGAGAGATACAATGTAGGAGACTCAAACCAAACTTTCTAACCCTTAAAACTGAAGGGGAGGGGCTGGTTTTATAGGCAAAGGAGTGGAGAAAAGGGGGGAAAAATGGGGGGGAGATTCAAATTCAATTTTCCCTCCCAAAAGGCCAAACCCTCGGACATGGGTGAAGTGCAGAACAAAATACATGGCTGGAATGCACTTGGGACAAGGATCATGGCCGGCCAGCTCAAAAGGGCAAAAAAGGTCATCCACCAGGTAAGTGGCCGGCCGGCCAGGTCAAAGGGGTAAAGTGGCCGGCCACCCGCTAGGATGAAGCCCCAGAAGTTAGCTTTCCAATGCCATAAGCCTTGCATCAAAATTCCTCCTGTGGAAAAAGTTATGCCAGTTTCCATGAAGCCGCGTAGATTCGGTCCAACCGGACTTCAACCAACCATATCTCCTCCCCCCAGACCTGGACTTAGGAGATTCTTGAGTGCAAAATGAAGCCCCGGAAGTAAGCTTTCCAATGGTGGTGGCCTCATATCTTAATTCCTCTTGTGCAAAGAGTTATGCCCATTTCGGTGAAGCCGCGCAGATTTTTCTCCTTTCTGGATTCATACTGAACTACTTTGGACTCAAAAAAAGTTAGATTTTCAGCAAAATTGATGGCCTCCCACCCTCCTACAAGCTTTCTAACAATGAAAATAAGGTCCCTGCAAAAAATGGACCAAGACGGATGCAAAACGAAGGTTCGGGGGCCAAAACACGCAGTTCGGGGCCCCGAAAACAGGCTGTTAGGCACCGGAAGTGATGTTCGACCATGAAGTTGGTCTCTCGGACCACAGTGTCCCTCAAAAGGGAGTAAATAAGGTATGTACCAAAAACCGGAGCAAACGGAGGTGGTTAAGCGGTCCCGAATTGAGGCACACGGCCAACGGCTCCGAAAAACCAGAAACCGGGCTCCAAACGGGCAAAATGGCCTACGACCATGAAACGTAGCCTACGGCCATTGAGAGATGATCTACAAGACCTCTCCCTCCCTTCGGGAAGAGAAAACAGAGAAAACAGAGCCTGGTTCGCAAACCGAGGCAAGGCATGAAAGAGTTCGGAAGTCCGGAGGCAAGGCTCGCAGCCGAGACTCTAAAACCTCTGAACGAGCACGATATGCAACATCACCAAGCACTCAATCAGTGACGTCTGAGTATTAAGGTCGGTCAAAAATAGGGTGTCTACACATGTGTTGGTTGCATTTCAGAGGTTATTTGGGCATGTTTTGGCATGTTTTATTCACTGATTTTTGCTGGTTTGATGAGTTCTCACTTTCTTCATATACATGCCATGTAAATCATGTTTGCTAGTCGAAATCGCATGCTATTTTAGTCCATCTTGCTAGCATCTTTTGGGCATGCTTTGAACTAGAATTGTTCATGTTTTGGGACTGCCTTGGTTCTGTCTTTATGCTTCATGATCAAATAATGCATGCTTTGTATAGCTATAGGCCAATGCATGTGCCTAGTTTTGTGTTTCGGGACCATTCCATGCATCGGGTGCCATGTTTCCATGTTTCGGGGTTATTTTGCATCACATTTCAGTACTGGAACTTGCATGTTTGTATGCCATATTTCATGCCTTGCCATGCCTTGTTAGAGTGACATTTCTGCCTTAGGATCGGTTCTCGGTTTGCGTGCATGTGTGCACGCATCTCGAGTGTCTCATTTTCATCTAATGGCCACTGATGTGAGTGTGGCTGAGGTCTACTCATGTTGGTGTAAGTCCATCATGCATTGCGTATGCTATTTCAATTCATAGCATTGCGTATCCTAGGTTGTATGTTAGAACATTGTGTATGTCGTGTTACATCGAGCATTGTGTATGCCATTTCATAGCATTGTGTATGCTAGGTTGTATATTAGTTGCATTCATGCATGTCATGCATATTGCATTGTGTTTGGGATAGGAGTTAGCCCGAGCACGGGAAACGAGGGACGTTTCGTACTTTGAGTGACGGAACGTGTCTCAATCCCTGTCGCCGACACTCCGGATTATCCATGATGGAGTTTAGGCCTTGTTATGTTTTCATGTGCATTCATTCCATATTGAGTCGTACAATTCGACTCCTCGGCCATCATGCATCAAGATACGTGATTGGTGGCACGAAGATCGAGGACTACACTCCCTGAAGAGTAGTCGTGCATACATATGTGAAGATACATTGCCATGTCCCTTTCCTGCTCTCTGTTGCAGCAAATCAGAAACCGGCAATCTTTTGGGACTTCGCGCAATATTCTGGGCTTAATTGTAGACAGAGGCTAATTGGGGCATCGCAATGGATTCCTGCGCCAAGCAACCCGAGCATGCATCATTCATCATTTGGAACAGAGCCGAGGCGGTTCATGGATTTGCGTGACATTTACTGCTTTTCTAGATTAATTTGTTAATTAATTGGGATTTTGTATTTATTCGGACTGTAATTATTCATTTGGGACTGTATATTATTTATTCGGACCCTCCGAGCGAGGGCACAATTGTAATAAGTGTGTGCTCGTGTGATGTATGTCTTCCAACCCCACGTCTTTCTCCCTTTTATTTACCAGCTTATGATGGTTAGATTATATGGCATGTTTCAATTAGCATACAGTATGATAGCATGTTTGCATTCATTCATCTGTTTTGCATGCACCGGGCTCGGCGCATCGTATCTCACTGCATTGTATTTCAAT
This sequence comes from Camellia japonica, assembly GCA_030407325.1. Classification (NCBI taxonomy): domain Eukaryota; kingdom Viridiplantae; phylum Streptophyta; class Magnoliopsida; order Ericales; family Theaceae; genus Camellia; species Camellia japonica. The sequence continues at coordinate 1,192 of JAPPVO010001273.1, read as the reverse complement.
TCCAAATTGAATACTTGTTAGCTGTAGCATTCCATATGCCATGTTTAGAATAGCCGAGCCTATTATAGTTGCATTTTTGCATGTGTTGCATTAGGCATTTCTGTATAGTTAGGATCATGCATGATTTCTAATTAGCTTCTGTTTTGGCTTGGAGTACTCGGTAAGTTTTTATGCTTTAGCATCCTTGCATGTGTGTGATTGACTACCATGATAACATGCTTACCATGAGGCTATTTGCTTATATGATATAACTGCCTGAATGCCTGTGGGTGAAGGTTGGATTATTTGGATTGAAACAAATCATTGACTGTGAGTTTTAAGCCCACTAGATAGTGGCAAAACCATCTTTTCTAAGCCCACCCGAGGGTGGCAAAATCTGCATTTTAAGCCTACTTGCGAGTAGCAAACCATCTTTTAAAAACAAACATGAAATGTTTTGTTCCAATTCAGGCGATCCAGTCTATACTTGTATGCTGTGCGCATCACATAGTAAATCTAGGCTAATAACCGGAATAAGAACACATAATGTTTTCAAAACTATATATCATGGTTAGTAAATGCCGATCTTTGATCGGGCGAGTGGGGGTGCTCACGAAGTGACCTTCCCCAATCGTACCCAAGTTCCCGAGCCGAGGCAACTTTGGTGATGACGGACACATGGGCTTAGGAAAACGAATCAGGGTTTCCTAAATTTTCCAAAAATAAAATATTTAGGTAGCGACTCTGTATCTGGCAAAGCAGTCCATATTTGACACTTCTTTCAAAAAATCTGTTTTCTCAAAACGATTTGCCGGATTTGGACTCTTTGGTTCAGATTACGAACCGTGACAAATTGAGTCCTGAACTGTAGTGAGCCCAAAATGAACGGAACGGGGGACTCATCCCTCCCGGGGCGTTCGGGGACGTCTACAAGGTGATCAAGCATCACTGATATTTTCAAGAAATGAGAAAGTGATATTTTCCACATGGTACCAGAGCTAACTAAGCTCTAACGAGCAAGATAACAATGACTACTCCTTCATCTCTTTCATCTTCATTCCATCAAATTTAACTCTTCTCATTTCGAATCTTTCTTCTTTTATTACTGTAAAGTTAAATTCAACAAACTTCATCATTTGGAAGAGTTAGATCTCCAACATGCATCGTGCTACCAATCTTTTGGGATATGTTGATGGTACAATCCCTTGTCCTT
>JAPPVO010001272.1:0-11099 GCA_030407325.1 Camellia japonica | reverse complement strand
CGATAAAGTGAAAATGTAGGGGCTTAATTGAAATAATATCAAGGTTAGAAATTACTACAGCCCTATAGTTCAGACTCCCATGGTTCTGAATCTGGTTTCACAAGTGCAATGTGAAATAGAAAAAACACAAATGAGAGTCCAAATCTGGCAAATCTTTAGAAAATCAATTTACAATCAGAAATGCCAAAAATGGACTGCATTGCCAAATTTCAGAGTCGCCACCTAAATATTTTTGGAAAATTTAGGAAACCTATGACTCGTCCCAAAGGCCACTTGTCTATCATAACCAAAGTGTTTTGGCTTGGGAACTTAGGTATAAGAGGGAAAGGTCATGAATTGAGCACCCCACTCACCCGATCAAAAATCAGCCTCTACTAATCATAATGTGATTTTTATGTACAATATATGCTCATGTTCTAATTATTAATATGCTAAAATTACTATGTCAAGCACACAAGTATAGACTATTTCATCCACTTTGGAATGCTTTGATTTCATGTTTTTTTGAAAAGAGTTTCGCATATGTGTTACTTGAAAAAGTAAGCTCATGTGTACACTAATCAAAATCATCTCAACTTAAGCGAAATAGCCTTCATCCACCAGCATTCAAAGAGATATATCAAATAAGCAATTAGCCTCATGAAAGTATGCTCGATGTGGCAACACAAACATACATGCGATATGCTAAAACAAGAAATGCTCACCTAGTACTTCGAGGCAAGCTAAAAGAAAGGAAATGATTAGAAAAATGCATGCTCTAATATGCAAAGTGACTAATGCAACTCATACAAAATGCAACTATCGGATTCGGCTTCTTAACATGACATATGGATCAATTCAAGGCATATAGTAGCACATTTATTCAAGTAAGAAATAATTGATATTTATCAAGTATGATGAGCTAAATCCTAATGTATATAAAATGGGTGCACGTCATGGTAATGATATGAAACCAAAATATAATACTACATGCAATTATAGTAAGCAAGTAAATAAAAGGGAGAAAGAAATGTGGATTGGAAGACATACACAATATTACAAGTGTTACAAATTGACCTTCGCATAAGAGGATCCGAATGAATATCCTAATTAAGCTAATTATTATAACACCAAATGAATTAACTACACTAATTAACTATTACAAATTCGAATGAAGTTAACTAATTAAGTACAACATACTAATATTAGAGTACTAATTAGAGGACTTGAACGGGAGGCAAGGGGCCATATGCACACAACCAAGAATATCCTCCCGGAAACTTCTCTATTCGTTGCCAGAATCTTCTCTATTTGTAGTCAGTCAGAAATTATTCGGTTTTGTCCTCAGGTTCTGCTTTGTTCTGCTACAAAAATACCACTACCTATACAAAAAGGTGGCCGGCCGACCACTGCTATTGAGGGATGCCCTGCTGCTATAGAGTTGAAACAGAGCAAAAATAGAGTGTTTCTAGGAGATATTTATCCTTTCTGCTATTCCCTATCATGAAGATGATCAAGGGAGGAGTAGATTCAGTTCACAAATCATCAATTGTTGCAAGTTTGTTGCATGATGATCTATGAACCGATAGGACAAAAGCTCAATAAAAGAAAATAAATGACTAACAGCACCTCCTCCCTATCATTGAATTACCTCAAGGGAAGGGGTAGACATTACTTCTTGAATCATTGAACATCATTAAAGAGTATGTAATGATTCAAGATGCAATGGGTTTAATATAACGTCTGATTGAACCCAACTCAACTTTATTACCCTTTTTTACCTCTTTTAAACTAATTTTATTAGCCTCTTTTACATTTACCTTTCTATTTCTTATCTTTTCTTCAGTTTTTGTCCAAAAGTGATAATTACTTCCACTAAGCCCAAAACGATAAAGATAGCATCAAACAAGAGATTGGGCTTAGCGTAAGAGAGATGTAATGTCGTGGTAATGAACCTCCGAAGAGATTAAACCATTAAGCATGGAAGGTCTCTTTCTTATGCTTTGAACAACAATCTTTTGTTTGATTCAACTCTTTATCAAAATAAACAAAGAATGGAGAGAGGTTGCAGAGATGATTATGCAAAGGTGATTACAATGGTATGAACATGTATTGAAAGCTACCAAAAAAAAAAAATGCAAGAAAAGACTATCAACTCAAATCAATTGAAAGCTATATCCATGAAGACTTACAAGAACACATCTGTAGTATTTAAAGCATAAATTAACATACAAAACAGCACTGAAACAGCCCAAAAATAGTGCTGAAAATTGAATTTTTGATGTGAAAAAAGTGAGCAAAAGTGGGCTAAAGCCAAAGGGTTTCAAACAAGCAACAAGCCTAAGGAAGGGTGGCTAACCCCTCCTCTTTTTGGTAACTTAAAATCACATTTTTAAGCTTAAAAAATGCTCTGAAAAATAGTGTGAAAAAGCAAAGAAAAGAGATAGAAAAGATGGTATAAAAGCTCAAAGTATACCTCTTTCAAATAAAGGATGCTCCTTAGTTTATAAACCACAAGTTGAACACTCTCAAGAGCTGAAATTTGTGTTCAAGAATTTCAGCAAGAGGCCTCAAGTTTAGGCTTAGAAAGTGTATGGATAGTAAATGTATATTGCAAGAGAGAAAGGTAATGTGTTGGACAAGTTTTGGCACTTGGAGAAATTTTCTAACCCCAAACCATGATGGATGGCCATGTATTTATAGAAAAAAGCCTTCTTACGTCAGAAATATCTGTATTGAGCCAGCTGGTGCAAGACATGCACATGGAGACAGTTGGCAAAAGAAAATATCTGCTTGTCATTGAACATAAGTGGCCGGCCATGGAGGGGGACGGCCTGCCGGCCCCTTGTTGGCCAACAGGTCTCTGAGTGGTCTAGCTAGAAAAAAATAGATTTTGGTCCAAAGGGAGTGCAAGGTTTAGGTTTTGAAGCTCAAAAACCGAAGCTTTTTGCTAAAGAAATTGAATGATTTGTACAACGTAACATTTCATCATCGAGCGTTCAACGTGAGGCAGCCCAAGTCTTAAAGGCAGCCAAAAATGGAATGTCTACATAGACCTAAAAATCCAAAGCCTTATTCTTTATTCTCTTTCTCTTTCTAATATACACTCGCCAGCGATTGGCTACCACCATTGATTGAGGTGCACCGGTAACCATTGACCACTGACTCATTGCTTCGCCCTCATCGACGGTGATGAGTTTCTAACGATGTTTTTGAAATAGATTTATTTAGATCTACTCAGATTTGGCCAAGATTACAAGACAAGACTCACTGGAATGTTCAGTTAGAGCATATTTGAGTAGATCTACATTAGATCTGGCTAGATCTAAATAAAAATGATTGCTGAAATACAATCCTCTCTCTATGTCATCTTTCTCCTTCAATCTTTCAGTTTTTCTTCTTTTTCTTTGCTATACACTTCTCTTTTTATGTTTTAATGGAGAAAATTTTCAAGTTTTGAACATTTTTTTTTTTTTTTGAGTTTTAGTTACAGGCAATAAAAATTGCAAAATTTTACAATTTTGAAGATATACTTTTCTCTATGACTCTAGCCTTTTTTTCTTTTTCTTTTTCTTTTTCTTTTTATTTTTCTTTTTTTCTCTCTCTTTATTAAGACAACTAATTTTTTTTTTTTTTTTGCAAATATTGACAAACTGAAAAGTTACAAATCTTTAGAAACTACCAATCTGAGATATCCACCATTGTCACGACGTGAAATTGTGTTTTGATATATTGTAAATGAGCAAATTGATAATTTTTGCAGTTTTGAAACTACAAATTTATGCAGTTTTGTGAACTAAAAAGTATGTGCTCTGTATGACGAAGATATTTTTTTTCGTGTTTTGTGATGTTAGAGAGGATGTGGTTAAATTTTGCTATGTTTTCTCCCTAATTTTGCCCTTTCTTCTTATTCTTTTTATTTTTCAGTGATGTTCTAGACATTTCGGTGAGTCACTAGCGATGTTCTTGACATCCAGCGATGTTCTGGACATTCCGGCAACTTATGGTGACATTTAGAACACTTCAGTAAATTTTTGGCAATACTTCGACAACTTTTCAGCGATATTAAACATTCCGATGAGTCTCCGATGACTGTCAAATAGAAGTCTGGCAATAGTTCGATGGTGGTGGGATGTGGTAGCGTCTTTAAATTTTAAAAAATAACAAATAGGATTTTTTGGTAACAATTAAAAATGTGTAGGACTAATTGGTGCCGAACCTTTTTGGCCCGTGACACGTACTCAGATTTGTTTTTACACTACCAAACATTTTTCAGGCAATGCGCCAAACAATTTTGATTCGTGCATCCTAGTCGAGCAAATTTTTGAGGAAATATGCCAAGCTACTCCATACCGGTCAGGCAAGTCTTATTCGGCACATCATGCTCCGGTGTCAACCAAGTAGCTTTCTTCTGGGGTGTCCAAAGGATCTTGGAATATACCATCTGGATCCATGGGATCTAGAGGCATATTCCAAGCCACAAATGCCTATAAAATCACCACCATTTTTAAGGGAAAAGGATTCCAATTTTCAAACTTTCTAAGAGTTAATTCCTTAATCCCTAATCCCTAATCTCTAATTACTCTCTCTAAAATTTAAATCAAATATACACAGAGAGAGAGAGAGAGACAGAGAGACAGAGTTTTGGACTACTTTCTACCTACCTTTGCTTGGATGGCTTGGAGTTAGAAGACCTCTATTAATCAAAGGAAGCTTGGGTTAGAGTTTGTGATCAGTTTGGGCCTTGTCTCTGTTATTCTAGAGGTAATCATTGCTTCCATTTTAATGTCAAGTCTATCTCTACTATTTTTCTTCTACTTTGGAGATTTATTGGAATTTACTGGTTAAAATTGTTACTAGGTTAGTTTGATCTCTCTCTCTCTCTCTCTCTCCTCTCTCTCTCTCTCTCTCTCTCTCTCTCTTCTCTCTTCCTTCCTCTATAGTTAGTAGAGGTCTATGTAGTGGCTTTGGCCAAGTTTGAATTACTTTTGCTTTGATTTTATAGGTTTGAAACCTAGGTGTGACAACCCTCACCTCTGATTAGTGTCGAACTGTGTTTGAGCATGATAAGTAATTGATTAGAATGAAATCCTAATCTGTTTGCATGAGTGTATTGTTTTAAATGCATTTCTATCTGTTTGACTACTGAATGATCTGTTCATGTTTTAACTTCGAACTGCGAATTGAAGGTCTTATCGGCGACCGAATCAGAAATTGATTAGTGTTATGTGCTAATTAGGATTTATGTGATTTTATGGTAGGTTTAATTAAAAATTGATTTGGAATGATTAAAATAGAATAAATAAAGTTAAATCACATTAGTTCAAGTAAATTACACTTTTGCCACTAAGTGGCCTAATTCTAGACCAACACTCCTTACACTTTACATATGTTGATGCACCACTTTTTGTTCATCTTCTTGACCCAAAAACCGTGACAGAGAGGGAGATAGGAGAAGCTTGATTTCAACAAGAATTGGCTTGGAAAATTAGAAGGAATTGTAGAAGATTTGCAAAATTAGACTCCCATACTTGGAATTCAAGACCTAAGGTAGGAATTCACCTTCTTAATTATGAAATTAAGTTGTTTCTTGCATGGTTCATGGAAAGATTAGTGATTTGAGTCAAGGATTAGCTTAATGTGTTAAACTAAGAGTGATTTCATGCATGCATGTTCATATCATAGCATTTTGAAGTTATTTTTCATGAAATTCTTACATGCAAGTTCATATTTTGGTTGTAGTCCATGAATTCACCATGTTTTAGAGTTCAAACCTGCATTTGGTTATGTTTTGGAGCATTGGAGTTCTTAGAGACTCATGCATGTTATGTTCTTACATTGTTCATGAAAATTTCTTTGAAATTGTGTTCAATTGGCTTACATTTGGGCTTGATTTTACAAATTGATCTTCAAAAACATGTTGTAGTAAGAGTTTCCAAGTGTTTTCCAGAAAATGGGCCCAAAAGGTTGTGTTTTGATAAGTTTAATTCTTGGTTTGAGCTTTGGGAGCAAATCTGGAAATTCCAGATTTTGGCTTCCACGCTCGAGCGAAGGATTCCACGCTCGAGCGACCATCTTTTGTTCAGAGCTCCGTTCGAGCGACGGAATGCTGGCTCGAGCGTAGATTACAAGCTCTCAGGTTTTTGGTGCACGCAGACACACGCTCGAGCGAAGAGCCGTGTCTCACGCTCGAGCGAGCATCGAGCGAGGATTTTCAACATCCAGTACTTTTGCATTTTTACAGACCGCTCGAGCGAGGAAGCCCACGCTCGAGCGACCCCTCTGTTTTGGTAAGCTCGCTCGAGCGTAGAAAGCCACGCTCGAGCGAGACCCCTGTTTTCAGCGAATTTTGAAAAGTGTTTTAAAGTGTAAGTTTTGCATTCTCATTCTATCCTAGGCATTCCTAGGCCAAGTTTAAGGCATCTTAATGAGGAAAATGTTATAGAACCACACCAAGTCAAGTTAAGGGCTAAGTCATTAATCCTAAGAATGTAATTTAGTGTGTGTTCGTTCTGTAACTGTGTAGGGTTGGCATCCGAGGACGCTCATTAGTGTAACAACGCCCGCGGGGGACCTCGCTACAGCTCGGACTCTCCTTTTTCTGTTGCGGTTCTAAATTTGAACCAAAGGGTCCAACTCTGGCAATCGTTTTGAAGAAAAACAGATTTTTTGAAAAGTAGTGCCAAACATGGACTGCTTTGCCAGATTACAGAGTCGCCACCTAAATATTTTTTTAATAATTTAGGAAACCCTTGACTCGGTGCCGAAGGTCACGTGTCCGTCATCACCAAATGTCTTGGCTCGGGAGCTTGGGTATGATCGGGGAAGGTCAGCTATGAGCACCCCCTTTCGCCCGATCCGAAGACCGACCTCTACTAACCGTGATATCCGATTTTGAAAACGTTATGTGTTCTTATACCAATTATTAGCCTAGAATTACTATGTTGTGCGCACAACAAACAAGTATAGACTAGATTGCCTAATTTGGAAATAAGCATTGCATATCCGTTTGTTTTGAAAATAGTTTGAAATTGCTACTCGCAAGTAGGCTAAAATGCGGATTTCAATGAGTTTTCCCAACTCAGACAATCCAACCTTCACCCACAGGCATTCAAACAGTTTATCTCACATAAGCACTTAGCCGCATGGTAAGCATACTGTCATGCCAACATCCACACACATGTGGTATGCTAAAGCGTAAAATACTTACATCGTACTCCGTGCCAAAACAAGAAACTAGTTAGTAGACATGCATGTCCCTAGATCATGTTAAGATGACTAATGCAACGCAGGCAAGGATGCAATTTAGAGTATGCTCGGCTAACCCTAAAAATGGCATGTGAAATGCACGAGTAACACGTATTCAGTTTAGAAATTGAAATACAATGCAGTTTGTATGATGTACCGAGCCCGATGCATGTCAACAAATGCATGGATGCACGCATGCATTGCATAAGGTATGCTAAAAATAAACGTGCCCTAATCGACCATCATAAGCAGGTAAATAAAAGGGAAGAAAGAAATGGGGGTTGGAAGACATACACCACACTCACCCACACTTATTACAATTATGCCCTCACACGGAGGGACCAAAATAATAATACAAATTAATTAACTACGCAAGCTAATTAAATATTACAAATTAATTAAATTAACAAATTAATTAATCTAAGAAAACAGTAAACCGCCTCGGGGCGAGGGCCGGACATGGCGCATGTTCGGGACTTGCTCGGAATCGCACTGTCATGCCTAGCCTGCCTCTGTTTTCCCTGCTCTGCCCTTTTGAAAACTGCCAAAGTCTCAGAACTGCTTCCTTAGATACTGGGGATCACTACCGGCTGCACAAAACTCCCACCGGCAGTGGATTGAGCTCATCGGCACTAAATTGATCCGTCGGCTGAAAATTGACTGCCGGTCAGCACTAAACACTGCCGGTCGGCACAAAATGCCTGCAGAACCTGCAACTCACAGCAGCAGAGGGCAAACACTGGCATGGCAATGCAATTCAAAGCATGTATGCACTAAACACACTCCTTATCATACTAATGACTCAAAGGAAGATGTGCCTCGATTCTCGGACCACCAATCGCGCATTTCCATGCATGGTGGCCTAAAGGATCAAATGTGCAACTTGAATTTCAAATGCATGCAAACCATATAAACAAACAAGGGTGCCGAACCTCTGTCATGTTTATCTCAAGAGGCCTAGCATGCATGTCAATGCAATGAAATCCTAAGCATGTTGGCTAGCATGCAATATGGACAATGCAAGGCGCTTGTGTAAGCATACAAGCAAACATGTAAGGAAAACATGCAAACCAAATAAAAGGTGGACTTAAACATGATCTAGGCAACTCTAAACTAGGCCTAAAATCAGTAGCCAAAATGCTAAGTATGAGAGCTAAACACACATGCACACGTGCACATGTTAAGGCACACAACTTAGGCATTAAACAAACCACTCTCGAGCACGCTTGAAAGGAGATAACATGGATGATTAGCATGCAACATGAGCTCTAAAATCATGTCAAAGTGTGGTGCTAACCCAACTCAAAATAGACCAAACAAAGCATGCAAATGGTCCAAGACTTAAAGCAAGTCAATGAGGCATTGAACTATACTTATGCGAGACAATTATGGCATGCATTAAACAACTAAAAACAGGTCTTTAGCATGTTAAAACAAAAGCCAAAAGGCTACTTAGATGGCATCTAAGAGCTCAAATTCAAAGGCATGCATAATGACCAAAACAAAGGGCATGCAACACATGCTTTCAAAGCATTAAAGAGGCAACTAAGGCAAGCATACAAGCACACCAAAGGGACTGAAATGACATGCTAGATGATTCCAAACCATCAAAATGAGGTAAGCAACACATGCTACACATGCGTGCTCAAGGGCTAGCAAGCCTAAAATGCAAAGGGGCTATATAATGCATGCCAAGATCAACCCAAATGACTATGGACAGAGCTAAGACATGGCAAAATAAGCACAAAACATTCACAAATCTAAGCCTAAAGCATGCTCAAATTAGGGCTAACAACCTAAGGCATGTTAAGGCAATACAAGGCATTACATGGCAACTATGCTAAGCATGCATAAGGGACCAAAACCAACACTTATCAATGTCATATTAGGGCATAATAAACATAAAATGTAGCCAAGACATGCTCTTCAAACATTCAAAACTATGCTCCCTTAAGAGACCAAAACTTGCCATTTTCAAGGACATCAAGGAGAGGGGGTGGCCCTCTCCTTCTTAGGACTTTAAGGCATCATCTACACCACTGAAATCCCTCAAGATTTCAGTGGTGAAGAGACCCAAACACCAAAATCCCGGAGCTCAACAAAATAGCACAAAAAAGGAGGCCTTTCAAGGCCTAAGAGGGGCCAAACTCCCCCAAAGCACAAAATACCCTTAACAAACTATCAAGAGGACTAAAAAACAGAACTTTTATGTGTTGATCACCAAGCACAAAAACAGTCCTAAACTAGGTAAAAACAAGGTGCAAGAAAGGGGTAAAAATGACTAATTTCTTACCCTTGGAGCTTTTCTTCAACAATGGTGACCTTGATGTCTCCTTAAGCCTCAAACCAGTCAAGAACACCAAGAATAAGTTCTTAGAACTCAACTCCAAGAGAAAGGTGAAACACTAGGTGCTTGTGTGCAATAGTATGAACTAAAGCACCTAGTGTACACAATGAGCAAGGAAAAGAGAGATAGGATAGATATAGGATTTCTAACTAAACCAGACCTTCCTCTCTGTATTTTCTCTCTAAAATCTCTAAACTCTTCAACCCTTGAGCCAAGAGAAGAGAGTCTTCTCTTATAGGAATCAAAGCTTACAAGCTAAGTAAACCAAGGGCTCATCCCTCCATACACGTGTATGGAGGGGAAACAAGTGCTAACAAAGCTGTCTGAAAATATCTCCAAAAACAGCTGTAAAGTGATCGGCAGGGCAAAATGGTCATTTTGCCAAAAAGAGTGCCGACCGGACAAAATAGTGCCGATCGGCACAATACAGTGCCGACGGCAAACCAACAAACAGCCGGTGGCCTCTAGCCACTGCCGATGTTGGTGGGGATGTCTCACAAGGCATCCTCTGCTTCCAAGGCAAAACACAAGTGTTTAGTGCAAAAACCAGACACAAAACGGTCGAGTTCGGAGGTCCTGAGGCAAGGCGCGTAGCCGAGAACTCCGGGAACTCCGAACGAACACGAACATGGATGATCACCGAGTGTTCAGCGTGACGTCCAAGTCTTGAGGACGGTCAAAAATGGGGTGTCTACAATTAGCTTGCCTATAGCCCAGCTCTCTGTGAGTAACAATGTTGTAAAGATACGTTCAATTATAATTATTTCTGAACGATTGACTGTACCATTTTCTGAAATGACATTACTTACTGAATGAATGTTTGTCCTATTTGTAAACTGTATTCGTGGCGTCCATAGCAACTTACTATTATTGTACTGTTACTGCCACTATTACAGAGATCTCTGTCAGTTCCCATGTTTGGAACTACTACTGTTTACAGTTATGATGGCCATCAACTGACTATTCGATCTGTTAAGACCTACTGTACTGTTTTGCTATTGGATATACCACATATGACTACTATGGTTCTAAATAACTGTTATGGCATGAAAAATGAGCCACTGATCGAATAACTGATTTACTGATGCAATTGACTGTTTTAATTACTGAAAGGACATCCATTCTTAACCCCTTTACGCATTTGTTATTCATTGGGTTTTAGCTCACTGTTTATATTTATATATAGGTGTCCAGGCACCGGACCGAAGCTAGAAGCGTCAAGTTAAGCTCTTGTTTTGTCAAGCCAACCACCGTGCCTCACCTCGAGGTTCCGAGTCCGTTCAAGCCACGGCTGTTTTGGGGTGTCTCAGTTTCACCCTTTTGTCTCTGATCTGTAATAAATGTTTAAGACTTGACTGTACAGTTATAGTTAGGGATTTGGTCCCTAACATGGATGTTTGTGTTTATGACGTATGTATATATGTTTTGGTTATGAATGTGGCTTGTTTATAAAAGTCTTTTTGCATTTAGATTGTCACAGCTCATTGGACATCTTTTATTTACTGTTTGGCTTCCGCCAGCCCCT
>JAPPVO010001271.1:0-33146 GCA_030407325.1 Camellia japonica | reverse complement strand
AACTGTCCAAAACTGAACCGCAAGCGCCCCTAATAGCGCTCTCTCTTCTTCATCCTTGCCGCCGACTAGCTCCGTTATTGTCGATTTCCTCCATCGCCGCCTCTTCATCTTCGTTGAGGACCAGCTCCGTCGCCGCTGATTTGGACCCCTCTCTCTCTCTCTCTCTTAAAACCTTTGTATCTCTTCTCATTTTCTCTTTCTCTCTCTTTAAAACCCTCTAATCTTAGATCCGATCTGTCGTCGTTCGCTGTTGTCCTGCACCACCTTTCATTGAGCAACCAATCTGCAAATCCATAATCGTCGTAGGTATAACTTGTGTGCGATGGCAAGCCAGAAGCGAGGAAGCTATATTTCAAATCTGCGCCATCCTAAACCATAATTTGAACTAGATTCTCTAATCTCGAAGCTTCTGTGTCTTCTCTCTCTTCTTCTAGATCAAGGTACAGGTCTCATCTCGTAACTATGGTATGGATCTGGCTTTGTGTTCTATGGATCTTGCATATTGTGAAGAAATTACTTCGTATTGCTTGTATTTTGAGTTTTCTTAGTGTGAATCCATGTCCAGGTATAAAGTCACATGCGAATACAGAAGATGATTCTGATGAACTTGTCTTTGATGCTTCAATTTTTTTATTTAAAAAATAAAAAAAATACAATATTGCATTTTGGTATGAATCAGATTCAAATTTTTAAAAATAAAAAATACAATATTCAATTTGGTATGAATCAGATTGTTCATTTTGGTATGAATACAATATTCAATTCGGTATGAATCAGATTGTTCATCGGTATGAATACAATATACAATATACAATATTCAATATGAATCAGATTGTTCATTTTGGTATGAATCAAATTGTTCAATTTTTTAAAAATAAAAAATACAATATTCATTTTTTTTTTTAAATGTTAATATACAAAGTACAATAATCAACAGCTGAACTAGATTGTTCATTTTGGTATGAATCGGATATGACTGTTGAGTATTTTGGTATATAGAGAATTCTTGACCAAACTGTCTAGTTACAAAGATTTCAAAAAACACTAGTTAATTGAGAAGTGAGGTTAAGGAAGGCTTGTTCATTGCAAAATTTGAACAGATAGGGTTTGAGTGTAATATTTGAAAATTTGTACCGATGAAAATATTGAACAGATAAAAAATTGGATAGGTAAAATTTGGACAAATAGAAAATTTACACATAAAACTTTGAACAGATAGAAAATTTACATAGAAAAAATTGAACAGATAGACAAAAAAGTTGAACAGATAGATATAACTTTGAATAGATAGTCAACTAAAAGTCAAATAGATTAAAAAAAAAAAATCAATAGGTAAAATTAGAAACAAAATGTCTTCTATGGCTTTTCACCAAACTAGATAAACAAAATGGGTAACCAATTTTCTCAATGAAATATTTTAGATTAAAAGTCAACTTCTAAATCAATTCCAGGATAATAAATAAACTATTTTGTCCATTAATTGACAAATTAGAATTTTTAAATTTTTTTACTTTCGTGAAATTTGAAAATTTTGTGTCAAATTTTTTCCCTTTTCAAATCCATCTATTTTAAAAGGATCTCAAATATATATATATATATATATAATAAAATAAAAACGTAGTTACAAAGACAAAAAAAAAAAAAAAAAAAAAAGTTAAAAAAGAAACACAAAAAGTCAACTTATTTTTTTTAATAGACTTTTTTCAAATTATTATTTATTATTTTTAAGTCAGTCGAGTTCACTAGTACTTAAATTTGAAAAGATTTTTTTTATAAAAAAAAAAAAAACTTTACTAAAATGAAAAAAAATGTTCAAAAGAAAAAAGAGCTAAACGCAACCTTAAAATTGATTCAATTAGAATTGTTTCGACCTAATGGACACATAAACAAACTACAGTATAATTTGCGATAAGAAAACTGTTTGCTAAAATGCAATTGAAATTCAAAATTATCAACAAATGTACATGTATTGAAAGTGCTTGTCTAGTCTCCAATGAAAGTTGTTGAAAATCTAATCTAAAATTATTGAACAATATTGTTCAGAGCTTCCTATCACAGATCATAATCTCCTAATCTCTCTCAATCTCAACCTCAATTTGAAGACTAAGCAACTCCATAAACTGAATCTGGGCAATCTCCAAAACGACTTCGTTCTGGTCAACATCTGCTTGCTAATTCGGTACTCACAGTCTCTTGTTGGTATTTTTCCATAATAATATAAGAAAATATATAAAATGAATTAAATAGAAATAACAAAACAATTGTTATTATTATTTTTTATTATTAAAGAATGAAATATACAATAAACTATAGAACTAAAAAAATACAAGAATAAACTAGATTACATCGTAGAACATATTACAAGATGGATTCGAATAGACATATAAAATAATATACGAGAAATTATTTAAATTTAAAACTTTGAAGAACAAAAGATAAATGATACAAACTGAAGTTTGTGTGATACCAGAGTTTCCTTAAAACAGATTCACCGCCTCTTGGTGGGTGTTGGAGGTATGTCGGCGTCTATCTCACATGATACGATGGTCGAAACCAGCTAATGCAGAAGCACATTCTGAATAGTTTCGGTGAACTTGACAATGGTTGCACTCTCTCTAAAAGGAACTAAAGAAGGTCTAGCAAAAGAAGATAGGAAAAAAATTTCTTTGGAGAAAAAAAACATCTCCAACTTTTTGTCTCAAAACACCATCTCTATTTCTATCAAAAATCTCTCCAAAACTCTTCTTCCAAGTTAGAGGGGAAATGCCTCCATTTATATAAGTAGGGGAATCTCTAGCCATGAAGGCTATACATCAATAGGGCCATCAAATGCCATTAACCAAGGCCATCAACTCTAGCCATTAGGGCTAGAGTTACAAAGGTTGAAAACCTATGGCCACTAATATGGTCATCAACTCCATCATCAAACAAAGGTTTAAACCTCTCATGTAATAACCCGACTCTTTCATATATTGCCTATGTTCTAATTCCTTCAATATCTGTGTTATTATATATGTGATTATATGCGTTATGTGAAATTCCATGTTTAAGTGTGTGAATTATGTGTTTATGAGATTGTATATGTCGGTTATAAGAAAATCTGTTTACGACCTTCAGACTGCAAATTGAAAGCCTTAGAGACACGATAAGCAGGAATTGACTTTACAGTTATGATTCTTATGATTTTTAGGACCTAATATGAAGTTTTATAAAAATTTGATTCGTAATGAATTAATTAGCTTTATTTGACTAAAACTCCTAGAGCTAACACTTTGAAACTAAAATTGAAGACTTTAATGAGTTCAGGAACCAAAATTGAGTACATGGTTATGCTAATGGGAATTTTTAGAGCCATTTGGGGAGTTTAATTGAAAATTAATTCCGTCTGCTTCGTTAAGTGATGTTCGTTGGCCTATTTATATATATATATATATATATATGATTTGTTATATACATAAGTGAGCTCATCTTTGGCCTTGGGAGAGGAAAGGAAAACGTGGAGAGAAAAGAGAGGGAAGAAGAGAGCCAATATAGCTTGAAGCTTGGAAATTTAAGGGGAAAATCAAGAATATAGCTCAAGGTAAGTACAAATCTACTAGAATCCTCTTAATCTTTCTTCAATTACTTGGAATCAAGCCCTAAGATGAAGCTTTTACCCTTAATCAAGTTAGGGTTTGGATTAAGATTTTGATTGAGCACCTCTCATGAAATTATCATAGACTCCTTACATTTCTTTGAGTTAAGAGTTGATCCTTTATTGTTAGTTTAATTTGGGTTAGATTGTGAGAAATTGTGATATAATCTTGAGTTTTTACATGTTGAAATATATATATATATATATATATATGTATCTAACATGGAAAGATGGAATATATGAAGGAATCATGGAAATCAATTTCTATATGTCAAATTAAAAGAAGTTTTGATCTACTTTAGCTTGGATTTTACTCTTATTATGATCATATGTCATGTTTTTGAAGAGAGATTGATTGAATTAGAGCCTTCTCTTGCCTTTGGAAAGGTTGATTTTGATGAAGTTTCGGGCTGCTCAAACAGAGCATACGACCGCACCTGCGGGGCCCATGGCTGCACGTGCAGTATGCAAAGCTGCACATGTGGGGCTCACAGCCGCACATGCAGAAAACAAGGGAGACAGACTGGAGCTTATTGTAATAAAAGCACGTGCGGGCCGCACATGCGGTGCACCTTCCCGCATGTGTGGTGGGAGACTTCCGTACGTGTGGCCCATGGGGGAAATTTCTGTTAACTTTCTTACCTCTGTTTGTCCCTCTAAAACTATTAATATGTACATTTGATCCTTCTGAAATGCTTACAATTTAACATGAATTAACGAATTGGACATTGAATAGAAAGAGAAAGCTAACAGAAAGTGACTTACTTATGAGTTGTATGCTATGTGTAAGTCACGTATAGGAAGGGGATGTTGCTCATCCACATCACTGTGAGTAATAATATTATGAAGATATGTTCATTTATATTTAATTTGATACATAACTGTTGTGATGTTTTGGAGTTATGTTTTATGTGAATGAATGAGTTACAAGACCTATGATACGAAATATGAATTATTTATAATATGATATGGTGGGCCCAAGGCCGTTCCATTTATCCGTTCTGTTTATGCTATGACATGATATGAGTTGTTCGGTCTTTAAGACCTATTGATTTCTGGTATGGAACAAAGTGCTGTACGGAACAAAGTGCTACAGTGGGAGTCACATCTAGAGTCCGTATGAGTCACCTCTTGGGTTCATACATACATGAATTGGGCCCAAGGAGAGATGGAGACATGTCGATGTTCCATCTACTCCATGATAAGATACAGTGATATGATATGATACATTGGACCTAAGGCCATTTTGATATATGATTGGGCTTAAGGCCGTTTTGATATATATGGGCCTGAGGCCATTTTGTTATATGGTGGGCCTAAGGCTGTTTTGTAAACATGATTATGACTAATGTTGTGAATGATGTAATTGTGGAAGAGTATTGTGTTATGCTTCTTTTAAATCTAGATTATTTACTTGTTTCACTTTACTTTATTATTACTCATTGAGCTTTGCTCACTCCGTATTTTATATGTATGTAGGTGATCAACCCAGAAACCAACCTTAGGTCAACCTCAGAAGTTCTTTTGTGAACCTATGTCAAGCCACCTTAGATGCGCCTCTGTACCGAGGCTTTAACCTTGTGTTGTTAGAATTTTGTATTTTATGAATTTATGCATATGTGTGTGGGATCTACATAAGCTTTGTTATTGTAATTGTGAATATAAAAAGTGTAGTTAAATGTTTTAATTATTTTAGTCGTCATGTATGCACAAGCTCAATGGACATTTTATTTTTATTTTGCTTCCGCTTGAAGCCCTAATATGATTTTAATATTGTGAAATTTTGTTTTTGAGGCCTGAATATAGGGCGGTCATAACCTAAACTTTTAGGGGTAGGTTTGTGTCGTGACATCCCATGTGCTTAATATATACAAATAAATATAATGATGGTTGAATAAACCAACTAGATGGGTCACAAAATGGATACTAATGTTTGGGTCAGAACCCGATTCAAGCCCAATTCTCAAACATATGCACAAGCTAAGCCCAACACAACATAGCTTAGTCCAAGCTCCAAACCCAGCATGTGCACAAACACAAGCCTAGGCCAAGTCTAAACTAAGACTAAGTCCAAATCTAAATCTAACTTTATTGATACCCACTTTATGAGACAATTTTCATTCACAACTCAATGGTTTCGGCTCATTATTTTTGTACAACAATTTTCTCACTTAAGATAATACAAAACTACTCAGACCCACCCCAACTGGCGCTTTGGTCCCACTTTAATTTCCAATTAAAGTTGTTGAAAAACCATTATTTTCCAATAATCTCCCACATGAATAAAATTGGTCAAATAAAAAAAAACGACAATGCTTTACAACAAAGACTTGGAGAGAGAGCACGTGGAATAACCCCACATCAAAAAAGATAGTTGTTACCCTTGAATCTTTCGTAGTGAAAGCCTATTGGATTTACTGGCTGACCAGTGAATGTGATGTCTTGAACTGTTCTGCCGTTTGTGTAAATCGAGATAATAGACCTCACACAGGAGTTACTCCAATCATTATTCTTGTTCTCACTGGTGTGTCCGGTTTGGCCCTAGAACATTAACTTGGTTCAGAGAGTATTTTTAAAGAATTCGACCTTGTCAATTCTTAAAGAAAGCGGCCCCACTTTGCAGTCACATAGGTGACCTACATAAGGTATCTCGTTATACCATGGTTGACTATTTACAATACTTAGGTCATTAAAAGCATCAGCTTAACCTTCCACCCCATAGGGTATCACCGTATAAAGGAATGTGTAGGAGGATTTCTCTCCACAGTGACTCACTCATTACATGAAATTAGGTTGTCCCTTTGAACCTAGATCTTGGGATCTCCAGTCAACTAGATTGGGTTTTCCATTCCGGTAACATTCGCTAAAGGCCTTAACCTCATTCCTCTTGACGACTTTTTACTAACTCTCGATTTAACCCTTAGGTTAACGGATTCGTAATATTGTCCTTAGACTTTATATAGTCTATAGTGACAACACAAGAGAGTAGTTGTCGTATGGAATTATGTCTTCGACGAAAATGTCTAGACCTTCCATTATACGTATTACTTTGTGCCCTACCAATACTTGATTGGTTGTCGCAAAGTATACAAAATTGCTAGCACAAGTTTTGATTAACATGGAATATCCTTAAGAAAACTGCAAAACCATTCAGCTACTTTGGTAGCTTCATCTAAATCATTGAACTCCGATTCCATCATTGATCTCGTGATACACATCTGCTTGAAAGATTTCCAAGACACAACTGTACCTCCAATAGTGAAAACAAATCCACTAATGGATTTGTAGTCCTTATATCAGATATCCCGACTTCATTGTAAGTACCTTAGTACCTGTGTATCTATTTAGCCTACTAACTAAGTAGGTTATACATGGCCTCGTACACCTCATCAAATACTTCAAACTTCCAATGACCCGAGAATATTTCAATATTCTTGGTCAAATGGAGACTAAAGCTACCGAAGTCTTTAACATGCTTGTATCTGACTTATACTTCTCAAGACTCTTATCAAAATAATGAGACTAAGAAAGTATACTACTAGCAAATGGTCAGGAAATCTTAATTCTCAGATATACATCTGCAAGGCCCATTTCAAACTTAGAGTTTAACATCCACTTGGTAGTATTGAACATCTTCTCATAACTATCAACAATGAGTATGTCACCTACACATAGAAACAATATGCAACAAATCATCAGACAATATATAAAAAAAACATTAAATAGTTCATATATATTGATGCATATTTTTAGAAAAATCTGTATATAATCAACGCCAGTATAATACTGGTGAATAAACTATACAATACCGGTGACTATACAAACCGATGAAGAGACTACGATTTATGTATAACAGTGGCAAAAAATGATTGTTCGTTGCTAGTTTACCATCATATCTATTGTGAGTTCATCATTATCTCTATCATCGGTCTGTAACTAACATTCTCTTCCAAATATTCTACCATAGTAGGATCTTAATGCAAAAATGGTGAAAGAAGATCCTTGATCAATTCCTCATATTGAGGCAAAGAAAACACTAAGAATAATAATCTTCCATATTCTATATACTATAAATGAAATATATCTAATAATTAATATTCTCTTCTGTAAATCTATATAGTATAATATATATATATATATAATATAATAAAAGTCTATAGAAGTAAAATAATCCACATAATTATTCTAATATGGAAAAAATGACCTATTAGAATACAAGTCTAAATATATGAGACTTGATGGACACTAGAAAATTTTATGGACTTCTTTGGGTTATAAGTTCACTAAATGAGATTTATAAATAAATCTCTCTTTCATTTTTGTTTAGAAGTTAATATTCTAACAACATTAATAGTGTGCAGTAAGATAAAGTATAATTTTCAAATACAATTATGCTAACAAAATCCTTAAAACCCTTCTCAAGTAATTTGTTCTCTCTCTCTCTCTCTCTCAAAACTTAGAGCATCTCTCCCTAAATCTCCCTCCCTAAGCCTTTTATTGGGTGTACTGCTGGAGGTGGGGGCCGCTGGTCTCCTCTTTCCTCATTCCATCCAATTATTCTTATTTTCTTTGTCTTTTTGCTTAATAATATTGGAACCTTTTCCTCTAACCATTTTCAGCACCACCACCACCATACTGCCACTAGATTTGCCACCTTCCCACCTCCATGGATCTATTCTTACCAAATCTACCTCATCTTTTTCAGATCTACCTCTACCTCTACCATCGGTGTCGGTGTTGGTGTTGCCCATCTCTCTTTCTGATCTTCTAGATTTGATGTTTGGCTTGCGCCCAAACTTTCACCCTCGCACCTAAAATTTTAAGATCTAATTCAGATTTTCTCACAATTAGAATAGCAACGTTGTTTAATGCGTTCGTTTCTTGTTAGGCGACCACCTCAACTTTAATGTTCCATCTTGACCCGCAGAAGTGGGGTCTTTAGATTCTAAGTTGAAGATTACAATATAATGAAGTTTTGGATGCATTTAGTGACTTTGATCTAGTTATTTTCGATTTGCTTTTTTATTTTTTTATTATTTGCTGTATATCTTTAAAACAAAAAAAAAAACGACTTTTTAACTAACTTCCCTGTTTACCAAACTCACCTCCATCAATCACCAACATTTACCCGTCATTTATTGGTTATAAATACGGTCAATCCTTCCTTAAATGAACACACAGAACGCTACACAAACCCCCTACAATTCGATCACCAATCAAAATCTATTCACGAATCACTAACCATTACTATTTGTTTCAATAATTGATCTGCATTTTAAAAATAGTCCCAAATTATAGGACAACTCTCATCACCGCAACCAAACACCTTCTCTTCTTCTTGCACTAGTTTGGGTATCATCCTCTTTGATTATTTCTCTTTCTTGTATTACTTCTCCATTTTCATCGTCATTTTCTTCTCCTCCTACAAGCAACGACGGGTCTACTATGTCCATGATGCGTTTAGGAAAAGCCATTGTGACAAACTTGTGAAGGCTGAGACCATCTTGAAATATGTCATCGGTTGGTCTTTTTCCAGTAAACATCTCCAGTATGAGTATCCCATAGCTGTACACATCTCCGAGTATAGACACTTGACCACCTGTACCATTCTCTGCATTTCAACAGTATTGTCAATTGTCAAATATTCTTTATGTCAATGGCAAATGAAGTATTTTGTTCCTTGTAATATTGCATATACATAGTATCTATATGTCAAGGTTTTAAACAGCGATATAGGGGACGAATTGTTATTGGTCACGGTGTAACGGTATGAAGAGTATCCAATTGAATTGAAGGTGAAGTCAGTTTTGATAAATAAAGATATACTTGGAGGTATGTACCCAATTGAACCTTTCAGCCCAACAGACATACTTGAGGGGATGGCTGATGATGATGCTTCAAGGAGGAACTTTGCCAATCCAAAGTCTCCAACATGGGCTGTCATATCTTCATCAAGAAGCACATTGCTTGGCTTCAGGTCACAGTGAACAATTGGTGTTTGACATTGGTAATGGAGATTGAAAAATCTAGAAACCCTAGATGTTGATTTGTGATTATGTACCAATTTTAAGCAGAATATAACAATCCCAATCAAACAATCAAAGACAAATCGACACAACGATTTTACGTGGAAAAACCACAATTAGACACCTCCAACTGTGATTAAAAAACCACGGGCAACAGCCACAAAACAATCCACTAAGAAGATTTAAAGGAATTACACAAGTATACTCTTAATTACCTAGCGAATCCACGCCTAATTGAACCAACCTCTATGTGCCTCTTCCAATCCCGTCTTCACCTCGGAATTGTCTTTACGATGAGCCACTCCAGAATCCACCGAAGCTTCAGGCTCGAATTCTTCAGAATCTACCGAAGAACAACTCTCTCTCTCTTGTGTATAACAAACAAAACCTTTGATGTACTCTCTTTAAACCATGAGTTGAATACTCAATAAAACATCAAAGAAAACTAACAAAATATCCCCAGATATAAACATTAATATCCAACAAGAAGATCTGGAGGAATTACCTAGTTTTGGGAGAAAACCAACTACTTATAGAAAATCAAAGTAATCATAGTTTTGGAAGAAAACCAATTTCTTAAAGAACTCCAAAGTAATCCTAGTTTTGGAAGAAAACCAATCTCTTATAGAAATCCTTGTCAAACGGGATTGCCAAGAATAAAACCTAACAATCTCCCCCTTTGGCAATACCGTGACAAAACACACCTAACAAAAAAAATCATAATCACCCCAACCCATTACAGCCAACAAAAACAAACTTCTTTCTCAAGAGCCAACAAAAACAAACTTCTTTCTCAAAGTCATGATCTGCAAAACAACTATTAGTGCCACAATCTCCAAAACAACTATTAGTCCCACAAGAGTATATGAAAAATAAATATATGACTAGATTATCTTGAAGCATGAGATGGAAAACATGAATAGATGCGGCTTGAACATTTTAAGAACATGTAGCATGGATATAATAAGGATGGCCTGGTTGGTGACTCTGAGGTAGCCTTTTTCTCATGGCTGGACTACAAAGAATAGAGGGGAAAGCCATGGAGATGCAAAAAGATGGAAGATGGTTAAGAGACTCAATATCACCCATGATATGCTAGTATAGGTCAATTCCTCTAGAAAAGCAAAAGATACAATGCCAGAAGTCCATAGAGAAAAAATAATCACTAAGGCGGAAGACTCCGATATTTGCTAATCCAAGAGTGTATACAGAATGAGACATACTAATCAAAAAACACACACTCCAAAATGAGTAATGACCACAGAAAGCACACACATATTAACATGTAATGGATATTCTTATAAATTCCAACATGCACCAAGGACATCTCAAAAAAAAAAATTCAAGTTTGCAAAACCATACTAAGAAAATCTTTTTGGATTTTTTTTTTCTCATTTTTTTCTTAACCAAAGCAAGACAAAAAACGAACATGCACACATTTTTTTTATTTTTTATTTTTTATTTTTTTCATTGAAAAAAACACACAGAGACCCAAAAAACTAAAAGAGTAAACACACTAACACAAGTCAAGTTTTCTCACCCAAATCCTTTTGGTCTTAACAAAATCAGGTCTAGCGGTCTTAGTAAGTGTCGTGGTGTTGTGAACACCCTCATGAATCTTGGTATTCCGTCTAGATATGTAAGTCGAATTTCTACCCTTTTGAGGCACTCTCTCATGCAACTTATAACAATAAGGGCGAATATGACCATGCATACCACAATGATGACAAATAAAAACAGGGTGTACCTTCTTTTCTTTTACCTTACCAACTCTAGGGAGTTTGAGAAGTCTTTCCTCTTGTTGAATCTTTTGTCCTCCCTTTCCTTGAGTTCTTGTATCATGAGATATGGAAGCACTCTGTTTTTGCTCTCTCTTATCTCCAAAGCCAATGCCACTCTTGTCTGAACAGATTTGTTGAGACCCAATGATATCCTCCAAAGTCTTTGATCCTTTGTTCCAAAGACCAATGGTAACCATGGCACACTTGAGCTCTTCCTCTTTCTTGATCATTAGTTCTTCCAAAGCAACTTGTGACATCTCGAGAGATTCAATCTTTTCTTCAAACATGGCCTGGGTTTCCTGTAGCTCATTCCTCTCTGTCTCACAAGTCAACAGTTTTGCACAAAGAACTTGTTGATCATCAGCTATCTTGATGGCATTGATCATAGCCTCGGAAATCTCCTCCTTAAGTTTGACATTCTCACTTTCACATGCTTTGAGTTTCTTTGTGAGTTTGTTATTCAATTTGAATAAGTTAAGAGACTCCTTATACAGCTTTTCATAGGCTTGCTCAAGCTCTTCATCATCATCCCAAGTGATGGCGAGGGCTTTCTTCTTCTTCAAACGAGTGGGGCATTCTGAAACAAAGTGGCCAAATCCTTGGCATTCATAGCATTGGACATTTTTAGAGTTCCCTTGTATCTTTCCTTTTTCTTTCTTGGCTATAGAATTAATTTTGAGTTTATCTTTGCCTTTAGATTTATGAGTATGAGTAGATTCCAAAAGATTAGGATTCTTTTTCAAAAAAGATTTTTTGAATTGTTTTACAAAAGCATCCATAATCTTGGAATCTATCTCACAATCCTCATCAGAATCCCTTCCAACACTATGAGCACTACTATAAGCAATAGTATCTTTTTGTTTCTTTTTGAAATTCCTATGTGCCTCATAAGTTTGGAGATTTCCAACCAAGTGATCCAGCTTGAGGGTGTCAACATCTTGAGCCTCCTCAATAGCTGTAACTTTTGGTTAGAATCGATCGGGTAAGGATCTCAAAATTTTTCCCACAATCTTGGATTCCGGTATTTTTTCACCTAAATTGAAGCTGGAATTAACAATGTCATTCAACTTCGCATAAAATTCATCAAAGGTCTCACTATTTTTCATTGAAAGGTTTTCGAAACTAGATGTGAGCCTTTGAAGTTTTGAGCGTTTAACCGAAGGAGTGCCCTCATGAATAGTTTGTAAGATATCCCAAGCCTCCTTTGCGACTTCACAATTGCAAATACGACTAAACTCTTCAGGTGTGACAGCGCAAAAGAGAGAATTGATAGCTTTACTATTCCAGCTACTATTTTGGTAATCAGTTGTGTCCCACTTATCAATTGGTTTGGGGAAAGTTACTCCATCAATAGTAATTGTTGGTTCAGTCCACCCATTCATGACGGATTGCCAAACTTTTTCATCAATAGATTTTAAAAAAGATCTCATCTGAGCTTTCCAAAAAGAATAATTGGATCCGTCAAGTAGGGGTGGTCAAACCATAGAATTTCTCTCACGAATTGAATCCATTATCACAAATCAAACAAGATCTCGTTCTAAAAGAATTTTTTTTTTTTTTAAAAAGCGTTCTAAAAGAATTTTTTTTTAAAAATAGAACGACCTGCTTTGATACCAATTGAAAAATCTAGAAACCCTAGATGTTGATTTGTGATTATGTATCAATTTTAAGCAGAATATAACAATCCCAATCAAACAATCAAAGACAAATCGACACAACACGATTTTACGTGGAAAAACCACAATTGGACACCTCCAACTGTGATTAAAAAACCACGGGCAACAGCCACAAAACAATCCACTAAGAAGATTTAAAGGAATTACACAGGTATACTCTCAATTACCTAGCGAATCCACGCCTAATTGAACCAACCTCTATGTGCCTCTTCCAATCCCGTCTTCACCTCGGAATTGTCTTTACGATGAGCCACTCCAGAATCCACCGAAGCTTCAGGCTCGAATTCTTCAGAATCCACCGAAGAACAACTCTCTCTCTCTCTTGTGTATAACAAACAAAACCTTTGATGTACTCTCTTTAAACCATGAGTTGAATACTCAATAAAACATCAAAGAAAACTAACAAAATATCCCCAGATATAAACATTAATATCCAACAAGAAGATCTGGAGAAATTACCTAGTTTTGGGAGAAAACCAACTACTTATAGAAAATCAAAGTAATCCTAGTTTTGGAAGAAAACCAATTTCTTAAAGAACTCCAAAGTAATCCTAGTTTTGGAAGAAAACCAATCTCTTATAGAAATCCTTGTCAAACGGGATTGCCAAGAATAAAACCTAACAGAGATAATTCAAGGCAGAAGCAACATCAATGGCTATGTTCAGCCTCTGTACAATGCTAAAACTCTTTGCTCGAGGTTGCTTGTCGTCATCCGTTGGATGCAACCATCGGTCTAGGCTTCCATTACACATGAACTCGAATACCAATGCTTTGAAATCATTACCCTCAAAATCCACACTTGAACACAAAGTTATGATCTTAAGGAGGTTTCTGTGTCGTATAGTTGTCAAGGCTTTGCATTCGTCTATGAAACTCTTTGAAGCTCCTTGTTGCAGGTTTAGTACTTTCACTGCAACAACTTTTCCATCACCACTTAGACGCTTGTATACCGAACCAAAACTTCCCGAGCCAATCAGATTTTCCATGGAAAAGCCATTAGTTGATTTCATGAGCTCTGAGTAAGAAACTCCTGATCTCAAACCCTCCGAAGAAGATGCAATTGACGTTCTGGTTCTTGATTTTTTCAGCATTAAATATGCAACCAAACAACAAAACATAATAGATATCAATATGATTGCAGTGATTGCAGGGATTAGTACTTTGGGGGCAAGAAGATTTCCTGATGAATGAAGCTTCTTAGAGCATGTTGGTAAAAGTAATTCTGGGATACCCCCACAGAGCTTGTCATTTCCAAGAATTGAAAGTGCACTTGTATTTGCGAAGATCCCTTCTTTAGGCACTTCACCCTCGAAATCATTGAAAGAAAGGTCTGGTTTCTTAAGAGAGAGAATGTTCCAAGAAAACTTGGGATCTGCCCAGAGAAGTTATTATGTGAAAGATCTATCTCTAGTAAACCCCTTAAAGCTTTCAAAGATTGAGAAATTGTTCCTTGAAACATATTATGCTCCATATGGAGGATCTCCAGACTAGTACAACTAGCTATGGAGCTGGGTATTTCACCGGTGAAGTTGTTCATTGACACATCTAACTCCATGAGGTTTATCAAATTGCCCACTTCAGATGCTATTGGACCTGTCAAAGAATTATAAGAAATGCCTAAAGAAATTGAGAGGGAAGAGAGACCGATAACTTGTATGGGTATGGTACCACTTAGATTATTCCTGGCCAGATTTAGTGTTTGCAAGTTATAGCAGTTTCCGATGCTTGAAGGTATAGTTCCATCAAAGCTATTCCCCTCCATAAGAAGCTTGGTTAAGCTGGTTAAGTTACCAAATAGGGGTGGAATTGGCCCAGATAAATCGTTACCATTCAATGACAATCCTTGTAAGTTCTGAAGCTTTCCAATAACATCAGGGACATTACCGGTGAAAAGGTTATCTTCCATTGCTAGATTGTTCAAGTTGACCAGGTTTCCAATCCCAAAAGGGATGTTTCCATATATTAGATTGGAACCCATTGTAAATTTTGCCATCTGTGTCGAAAGGTTGGCTATTGAACTGGGCAATTCTCCTCCAAAATGGTTTCGTGCTATGCCCAGCTTAAACAGTTTTGTACAGTTGACCAGGGAGTTCACAAATTTCAACTCTCCATTCTTCCCATATCCTAGTTCATTATCATCGTAATTTAGCCAATAGAAAGCTCTTAACCTTCCTAAACTCGTGGGCAGAGTTCCTGTGAGATTGTTTTGAGCAAAGTCAAGTATCTCAAGTCCAGAGGCATTTGATATCGATACAGGAATGGTTCCTTTGAAATTGTTGACACCACCAGCAAAAATTTGGAGATTAGGAAGAGTAAGGCCAACGTCTGTTGGTATCTGCCCGTGTAAATGGTTTTGAGTAACCGAGAAGTAGTAAATGGAAGAGATGTTGTAAATGGAAGGAGGGACTATACCTGACAGCTGATTTCCATACAGTTGAAAAATCCCCAGGTGTGACAGATGGCCAAGCTCATCCGGTATGCTACCAACAAGATTGTTCTGGGTGAGTCCGAGAATCAACAGCGATGAAAAGGTACCAATCCAAGCTGGGATTTTTCCTGCGAGGCTATTAACACCTAGGCTCAGAATCAATAATTTTGAAAGTGAACTAAGCTGGTCCGGTATTGGTCCAGTGAGCTCATTATAATTCAATTTGAGGATTCTGAGCTCAGTACAATGGGTCAGATTTGTTGGAATCATTCCACCTAATGAATTTGCAGTCAAATTGAGATGTTGCAGGTGCAACAAACAGCCCAACTCTGGTGGGATTTCACCGTGGAAGCTGTTGTTTTGCAGGTTGATCCCAGTGAGCAATGAAAGGTTTCCTATAGAAGACGGTATGGAGCCAACCAGCTTCTGAGCTTCGAGGTTCAGAATCATATCTCGTCCGTTGGAAGGATTGCAAGTAACACCTGCCCAGTTGCAGAAATGGAGCGAGTCATTCCATGAGCTCATGATTTGTAGTGGATCCTGAATAATATGACTCTTGAAAGCAAGCAAGGCCAAGTGATCCGACTCATTTCCAGAGGTGGGTGCTCTTGCAGGCAATTCCAGGCCTAAGCTCAATGACAGAACAAAAGTTCCATGAAGCGCACACACCAAAAACCATTTGACATGTGTAGATGAATGCTCCATTTTGTGACTACCAACTACAGTATCTTCTTGATTAGTTCTGAAAACTTAGGCCAGCAACAAGCAGGTGTTTATAGGCGTTGAATTTAATGCAGCATTAATTGAATTGAAAATATCCAAAAAGCTCAGCTGCGGTGATGTACGATTTTTGAGCGAGATTCCCACTCCACGTTTAGCATCAGGCAAAAAACAGGGTGTGAACATTGTTGTACGTACTTAATTTGTTTAGATTGTTATGATGTTCATTGAATGGGACTGAAAAGCTGAGAGTCACCCAGAGAGAGACTGCTCAACCAACACCTATGACTTACGGTAATTAGAAGAAAAATACATATCTTGTGGCTTTAAGTTGAACCAAATTCTATTCTTGTGACATATGATTAATGATATTTCTTTATGAATCAAACATTGTTAATTATTTTATTTTTTGTAGGGAGCTGGTAACATTTTCACGAGACTGTTCATAACATAACTATAATGGTTCGTAACTTTCACTTTAGGAGGTGTAACCATAGATTCGATCATTTGTAACTTTTACCACTTAGTGTCTTAACATTTCTTACTGTGTACTCTTTTTTAAGAGTGTGCACAATGGATTTCTCATTCTCAGTATTCTTGTAAAATTAGCAAGATTTTGTTTCTGGCATTCGTGTGAGAATCAACGGATTCAAAATTATTGTTCATCATTGCTTCTACATGCTTCCCTAAATCACTTTTTTTTATTTTTTTCCCCTTCATTATCTTGGTGTGTGATAGAACATGTGCATGTCCACGTCGTGTGTTATAGTCAAGCAATTAGATTGTTATCTTGGTGTGTGATAGAACATGTGCATGTCCACCTTGTGTGTTATAGTCAAGCAATTAGGTTGCATGTTTAGTTGTTGATTGCCATTTGAGATGTGTGTCTTGTGATACAGAACATTTATTTGAGTAATTTCATAGCTTAAATCTTTTTGGAAGGAATGAAAGAGAATGGCTTGCTGAGAGAGCTTTGGATGCATTAATGGGGTTTTGATAGACCTTAATACACAAGCATTAGAATTTCAGTTTGACCACATTTGACCTTGTTTTTCTACATAAATATTTGAAAGCATTGGGATTTGGATGAATGCTCCATTTTTATTTATTTATTAAGCTTTTAGTTTTACAATTTTACTGTTTTTCAAAAAGATTTATTTGAACAGTTTCTTTTGTGCTTGTGGCTAGATTTATTTGAACAATTTCTGTTTTTAAAAAAGATTTCTTTTCTTGATATAAATAAATTTGATTTTGGCTAAGATTCTTTTTTTTTTTTTTTTTTTTTTTGTGGAAAGTTTATTTTGTGATTAGTTAGTAATTGTCTTATTGACTATTTCATAGTGGATTATAAATAACATGCAAGACTTATGGCTCAACAATTTTGACCATTAATGAATTTCCGAATTATTTTACTCTCTTTCTAACGTTGGGCATCATTTACTTAGTTATTTTTTTGTGAAATGATTTATTGTTGATGTTGTCATTGTCGATATTTTTTCCTGGGTTAAAAAATAGTTTTGTTGCCGACATTTGTCAGCCACATTGGCCTGACCAACACCCTCCTGCTGCGCCGGAATCTCATCCGGTATAGGCGTCTCTTGCCTCCTAGGCCTACCACACCTACCACCACGTCCTTGTCCTGACATCCTAATAAAGGTAACAAGAACATTAGTACATTCACAAATGTGCCGAAGCTACTTCACTCACGTCCTAATGCGTTGGACAACAATAATTCATTCCACGTAAGCACATAATCACATAAGCACTTACGAATTTCATTCCGGATGATGATAGTCCCGCAACGTTGTTAGAGTTCCGGTTAGAAACAACATTGATCAAGTGCTTTTCCAACAGGACTCCCAAAAACCTAAGGATCCAATCAACATCCTAGAAAACTAAATTCCATACCCATATAGTCACATAAGCATGTTATCAAATATGCACATAACATCATACATAAGTCTCTAACAAGCGAGACAAACCCATTGTGGTACTAACCATTTCCCACGTACCCGAAGTATTCAAACCCGGTACGCTCTGATACCAAGTTGTAACGCCCTCATAAATGAACCCATAGAAACATACGCTCATGATACAAGAAAGAGATCATATTTCATTAATCAGAGTATTCTTACAGAAAGTATTACATGTTGACAACAAAAGTAAATGCCCCACGGGCTTACAACTTTCCAAGTCAACACTTGGTTCAACAAAAGAAGAGTTCTAACTCTTTTTACAAAATAAGCCCTTGGCTTGATTTACATGTAACACACAAATAGATCAACAAAAAAAGTCTTTCAGCCCCTAAGCCTCCCAAGCTACGTCCTTGGAGGTGGCATATCACCTGTACCTGAAAATGATGTCCTATATAGGGTGAGCCAATGCCCAGTAGAGATATACTAAACCAATTATGAGCAATGACTAAAACATTAGCATTTGATAAATGATTAACACTTGTAAATCAACTTACAACACATTTCAGTTCCATGACAATTACATCTGTGTTTCATTCCATTTTCCTTTACTTATCCAATTTACATTCATAAACCTGGCTCAATGTCTAGCCAAACAATTTGAATGAGACTACAACTCATATAAAGACACTTCTGTTATTCACAATTCACATGAGATTACAACTCATATTAAAACACTTCCATACTTAAATTATCTACTTTATGCAAACGTAATCAAGATTTCGGGACATTCACCCTGGACACTCCGGCCAACTTAATTATCAATAGAGTCCATCCCCTATCTCCTCCCAAACAGGTTTGAGAGTCCATCCCCTATCTCCCCTCAAACTATGGAGTACATCCCCTATCTCCTTCCAGATAATATACATATACAATGTATTTAAACACTTATCATATACAATGATCAAGCAAAGCACATACTCAATGTGTTAATTCAACCGTCATATTCGATGACTTAATCATTTGATTAGTTTCAATTTTCCCTAATCAACATACAGTGTCTACAACAATCAAGACTATCCTCCACCGATAGCCCAAAAACAGTTATCTCGAAACAGATAATAAATGCATCAAACAGATAAATTATCAACATTTCCATAGGTGAGTGGTTAATTTATCCAACTCCACCATTCAATCTCATACTCTCCCAATTTCATGATTTTTATCTCAATTTCACTTTTCCCCAAATATTCAACATAATTAGGGCATGTTTCCCTAATTTTCTCAAATACCAACCCTGAGGTTCAATTTCATCAATTTAACAATGATAATTCCATTTTCCAAGGTCTCACATACACATAGAGTTTTTTTAAAGCACAAAACCCCTCTTTATATAATTTCAATACAAACCCTAGTTTCTCTCACAAACCCCAAACACCACCATTTATACAAAATACATAACATCTATGTCAAAACCTATAGAAAGGAGTAGGTTATCCCTACCTCAAGTGAAGAGACTCAAAGGAGATGATGAAGAAACTCGAATGTGCTCCAAACCCAAAGATTTTCGGATCCAAACGTAGCCCACACCAAGCTCTACACTTCTTACACAGGGACAAGGGTAGGAGGCCACTAGAACTAGATGGATTTGTAGAGAGAAGGTGTATTGTAGTGAGAGAAGCTCTCAAATTAGGTTTTTGGAAAGTTAGAGAGAGAGAGTGTGTAAAAAGTGATTCAAAATATCACAGTTGCGATCTGATATACGTATAGTCCGCTCGAGCGGAGGATAGGACGCTCGAGTGTAAGACACGAAAACTGGACCTGCTCGAGCGCAAAGATACCCGCTCGAACGCCAAGGCACAAAACAACAAAATTCCACCCGCTCGAGCGCAGAGATATCCGCTCGAGCGTAGAATACACTTCTCTAGTACTTTTACAGACTCCAGACACCTGCTCGAGCTCAAACCCGCTCGAGTGTGAGGAACTCCGCTTGAGCGCGAAAAACACTTTTGCAGTATCTCTGCAGACGCACAAAATGCTGTAAGGATGCAAACTCCGCTCGAGCGCGCTAAGACTCGCTCGAGCGGATCATCAAAAAACTGGGCAACAAGATTAGAGACCGAAACTCAACCACCTGTTTGAAACACGCCCAAGACATTTTTAAATTCAAATTCAAAGAGTTAGAGGACGAAAATACGATATAGACAACAACAATCATCCACGGAACCGAGTCCGGAATACAATAAACAATGAAGGGAAAACCGGGATCGCTATACTTATGGCCAAACTTTCACTCCCGCACCAATAAATTTCATCTTTACAATGTTGAATCATTCTTTTCATATCATTTATCATGCCATTATGTTGGCAATATGTGTCAGAATCATTGCCGTAATACTGGCAAGCATTAGACATGAAAGATGAGACATCCATTGATAATTTATATCCATGGGAATATTGCCATTCCATTGGCTGTTTGCATCCATGGGTGTATAAGGCATAGACATGCCACTTGAAAGCATGATTCTATAAGCATTAGCTTGCTTCATTATCGCCATAACTCCAAATTAGACATGTCCCACTGGGCGTGCCAAAAACTATTAGTAAAAATTATGCTAGGCCTTGATCGACAGAGACTTAACAATAATTTTAACCAAACAACCAAACAGAAAATTAGACGACTATGTAAAGGTTCTAAAATGCCTTGAAAGTACAAGGACTTCTTTGGAACAATTAACAATCGAAAGAGTGAAGTAAACACAGAAAAACTTCTATTGAAATCTTCTAAGTTTACAAGGTTACAAATTGTTGAAAGCTACTCCTATAATCTACTCCTAAGAATTAAGGTAAATCACTCATAAAGATGAAAAAAAAAAACTATGGTAAGTTTGATGATTTGTTGATGATCCTCTCTTTCTGCAAACTTCTGGCCTTTATAGTTTTTCTTTCCCAAGATCCCATGATCTCCTCAATCTGCAGTTGCTGATGTGTAACTGCTGCAACTGCTTCCTAACTTCTAGGCCTTCTAATCACATTAGACTTTCACTTCTGTCTGTCGAATTTTCCTTTCTTTAAGTTATCATGTGCCTACAAGCCCTTCTAACCTCCATCAACAGAGAAAGACTTCCACTTTGTTTATGCTTCCTTTTGAAGGACTGCTCACTACGTCCATGATCACTGCCAGTAACTGCTCTACATCCAATGTTAACCCATAGGCACAAACCCTGATGACCCTTGTTTTCTAATGCCAACTATCCAACTCGGACTTAGCTACGTGTCTTTAATTGACTGGATCACTGTCGATACTTTACGAAAATGCTGATACACTGTCGATGCAATGGTACGA
This sequence comes from Camellia japonica, assembly GCA_030407325.1. Lineage (NCBI taxonomy): Eukaryota > Viridiplantae > Streptophyta > Magnoliopsida > Ericales > Theaceae > Camellia > Camellia japonica. The sequence goes on along the minus strand of JAPPVO010001271.1, from coordinate 11,622 downwards.
AATGATGGCAATAGTGCAGTCACACGCTTTTGACTCTGTTGGGAGGATGGGTTTAAGCTAAAAAAGCTAATAAAGACAACACATGCTAAAATAGCCAATAAGATAAATTGTCACATTTAAACCAATCATTTCATTTCTTTTTTTTTTTTCCTCACAATCATCAAATCAACTAAAAAAAGCCAACCAATGTTCCAAACATAATTTTTTTAGCCATGCTAAAATAGTCAAAAAATAAAAAAGCCAACAGTCTATTCACAAACAGGGCCTTTGAGGTGTATACCATAGTTTTTCCAAAAAGGATTTTGTTAACTTGTATTCTTAGGATATATTTTAAGCAAATTTTAAAGAATTATGGAGCTGTTTGAGAACTTGGATTGAGAGGCCTTTTTTTTTGTGACTAAAATAATCAATAAAGACAAAATAAGTTAAAATGGTAATAAGAAATGTTATATCAGAATTATATTCATTTCACTTTTTTTCTCATAAACAAATCAATTATAAAAAATATCCAAAATATAACTTTTTTAGCCAGGTTAAAATAATCAAAAAATAAACTAAAATAGCCAAGTTTCCAAACGAGCCCTATATACTTGATAAAATAGCCAATAAAGACAAAAATAAACTAAAATAACCAATAAAATAAAATGTTACATCAAAATCATAATTATTTCATTTTTTTTTTTCACAACCAACTAATCAACTATATAAAAAAAAGAGGCAACTATTATCTAAAATACAACTTTTTAATTAGATTAAAATAGCTAAAATACCAACTACTAAATAACCAAGTTCCCAAACGAATCCAAAATGTACAACACTTCAAATTTTTTTAATATATTTTCTTAAAGACACATTAATAAAAATTTAAACATATTACAATACGGCTAAGGACAAGCATTAAACCCTCTTCGCCTTTCAATTTTCAAAAATATTTTTTAAAATTTTCAATTCTTATATTTATATTTTTAATAATTTTTAAAAATATTTTAATTAAATTTTTTATTTTTAGATTCACTTAATTTTAATATACTTAAAAATGAAAAAAAAATTGTATAGAATTCTTTAAAAAAATCATTGAATACAACAAAATATGAAAATGTATTGAATTTTTATTTATTTTTTCTTATTTTTATTTTTATTTTTTATTTGGTGAATTTTTTTTATAAAAAATTCAAAACTATTAAAAGCATTTAGATTAAGTGTATTTAAAAAAAAATTACGTAAAATATTTTAAAAAATCACTAAAGATAAAAATATGTAAAACAAAAATTTTTGAAAAGTGAATTCAATTTTCTGAAACCAAACATGGTGAATACAATTCAAATTTTCAAAATGTATAATATGTTTTTAAGGTTTTTTACCCTATGGGAGCTTCTATTTACACACTGGTATTTATCTCAGTACACAATTTGTATTGTTTAGATATCAACTTCTGAACAAAATACAAATGTTCGGATATCAACTATCAAACGAAATTTTTGTTCAAACAATTTTTTTTTTTTTTTTTTTTTTTTTTCCAGAAGTTGATATTCGACGGTAAGTTTTTGATAAATCTCATTTCTAAGTGTTTTATTCTATCTAACCCATCTTCTTTTTTAGTATTTTATTAGGTCCTATTTTATATAATATGACCAAATCATCCTTCTAATTTTTTGTGAATGTTTCCATTTTGAAATCAGTACAAAATAAAAAATAACAATAGTCCCCATTCTATAGAGAAAATCTCTTACATTCTCAAAATTCTAAATCGTTTACTTTATGAAAATCTCTCATTAAATGTTGATGGGAGCTTTCACATTACAAATGCATACTGGTAAATAACATCCCCTCATGGAACAATACACACATTCAATGTTACATGAGTGTGTGAATATTAACATTGTGTGCGATTACCTATTTGTATTACAAAATTAATGTGAATATTCACATTTCTATATGCACAATACGTTTGTGACCAAAATAACACATTGTTGTTTATATTAGCATGACTATTTTTGAATGTGAATATTAACACATTGTTGTTTGCACTTGTATGGCTATTCGTGAATGTGAATATTAACATTGATTAATGATGTGCTGATCACAACACTAATTGCAACACATTACAATGTGAACATTTACATTGTAACGAGAAAACATAAAACAAAATATAAAAAAAAAAGTGAAAATTGATTATTTCGATTGTTCAATGGTAACAAAAATGATTGTTCAACCAATAAACATAGCAACAAAAACAACAAACATACAACTAACATTCGAAAAAATAAAACTCATACCAAAATATAATGTGAATGTTTATAATTTACAATTAATATACAACTAGCCTAAAAAAAAAAAATTTAAATTTATGCAAATGTGAACATTCACACTGCAACATGAAAATATGAAACAAAATTGAAAAGATAGAAAATCGACTATTCCGATTGCTTAATGATAACAAAAATAATTGTTCAACCAACAAGTGTATTAACAAACAATATACAACAAATCATCATACAATATATAAAAAAAAACATCAAAGGGTTCATATATATTGATGCATATTTTTAAAAAAATATGTATATAATCAACACCGATATAATATTAGTGAATAAACTATACAATGCCGGTGACTACACAAACCGATGAAGAGACTACGGTTTATATATAACAATGGCAAAAAAAATGATTGTTCGTTGCCAGTTTACCATCATATTTGTTGTGAGTTCATCATCATTTCTATCATCGGTCTATAACTAACCTTCTTTTCCAAATATTCTACCATAGTAGGACCTTAATGCAAAAATTGTAATAACTTGAAAATTTAAATTGTCCCTTAAATTTTATATTAGTATTATTTAATTATAAATGGGAAAAATCTTAAATGTTTTATTAAATATTTCGTAAGAATAAAATAAAATATTGAATGCTATGGGTGTATTAGATAAGGTGTAATTAAATTAGGGATTATGTATTATAAAAAAAAAGAAGAAAGAATATATAATTCATTTAAGTTTTGGGCCCAAGTATAAATAAGAAGTAATCTAAACTTACCCATATAAACTTTAAGTCTAGAGCAGATGATGGCACCTAATATAGAGAGGCCACGTGGTGTGGCCACGTGTCAACCAAACTTGCTGGGCAAGTAGTAGACCTAGTATAACAAGGAGAGTGGACTATGAACAAGAACAAAAAGAAAGGGAAAGAAAACAAAAGAAAGAAAGAGAAGAAGGAGAAGGAAAAAGAAGAAAGGAAGAAAAGGAAGGAAAAAATAATGGAAGCTGAGAGGGTCTTTGGTAGTGGAAAGAAAGAGTAATATATTATTTTTAAGGTGAGTTATATTATACCTTGAATCACCATAATATATTTTACGTATGTTTGACTTACCATATTTTATTTTATACAAGTTATGTTTTATACATTATTATAAATTATATTAATATTTTAGTTACGTGGATAATTTCTGAATCCTATTTACTTAAAATGAAACCCATGGATATGTTTGTTTATATTTTAAAGAATATTTGACTATGACCTATAAACAATTATGTTTTGTAAGTACCACCACCACGAGTCCCACGCCTTGGGGGCTTAAATAACCATTGGTCTCTGTTGGTCACTTTGTGGTCCTCTATTGTCATGGATCTATTGACCTCTGTTCTGTGTGGAGCAAAGTGATGTGCGGAGATAAGTACTACACTATTGTGAGAGCCACCTTTATTATCCGTATGAGCCACCTCTTGAATCCGGACATCTGTTCTGACTATCACTCCTATGACCCATGTTCCGTTCTGTTCGATACCGTGGTTATGGTTATATATTTACATAATCTCAGTTTTGCTACTTAAATGATTATTTGTTCAAACTAAGTTATCTTAAATATTTTGGTTACATAACTATCTATGGTTATTTTGTGCCCCTTATACTCTTGGTATAATATTTCTCACTCTGCCATGTACTTATATCTGTTTACCAATTTTCAAGAAACAATGCAATTTAGAAATAGCTTTTGGGAAGTCTTAGATGTGAGGCTGTGGAATAGACAAACACAACACTTTTATAGATATGTTTATATGTAAATATCAGCCTTTTTGGTCAATAAATTTTGTTATAAAAATAGAAGCTCCAATGATTATTTTGGTACCCTCACTTGAATATTATTTCCACTCGCGTTTATTGATTTGTTTAAGAATTGGCCGGAGGTAACCTCAGTTACTGGCCATCACGATACTTAACCCTTGGGTACGGGAAGCGGGTCGTGACAAAAATGGTAAAAGAAGATCCTCGATCAATTCCTCATATTGAGGCAAAGAAAACACTAAGAATAATAATCTTCCATATTCTATATAAAATGTTTTATTATACTGTAAATGAAATATATCTAATAATTAATATTCTCTTTCATAAATATATAGTATAATATATATTATAATAAAAGTCTATAAAAGTAAATAATCCACATAATTATTCTAATTGGAATACAAGTCTAATATGAGATTTGATGGACACTAGAAAATTTAATGGGCTTATTGGGCTATTAGTTCACTAAATGAGATTTATAAATAAATCTCCCTTTCATTTTTGTTCAAAAGTTAATATTTTAACAATGGTGTGTACTGAGATAAAGTATAATGTCTGAATATAATTATGCTAACAAAATCCTTAAAACCCTTCTCAAGTAATTTGTTCTCTCTCTCTCTCTCTCTCTCTCTCTCTCTCTCTCTAAACTTAGAGCATTTCTCCCTAAACCTCTCTCCTTAAGCCTTTTATTGGGTGTACCACTGGAGGTGGGGGCCGCTGGTCTCCTCTTTTCTCGTTCTACAAATTTTCTTATTTTCTTTGTCTTTTTGCTTAATAATATTGGAAGCTTGTCTTTTTAACCCTTTTCGGCACCACTACCACCACCACCACCACACTGCCACTAGATTTGCCACCTTCCCACCTCTATGGATCCACTCTTACTAGATCTACCTCTGACCACCGGTGTTAGTGTTGCCTCTCCCTCTTTTCGATCTTCTAGATCTGACGTTTGGCTTGCCCTCAAACTTTCACCCTCGCGCCTAAAACTTTAATATCTAGCTTCAGATCTTACAATAAGAAGACTTGTACTGTTTAACACGTTCGTTTTATGCTAGACAACTACTTCAACCTCAATGTTCTATTTTGACCAACGGAGGTAAAGTTTTTAGATTTCAAGTTGAAGGTTGTGGAGTCTTTAGATTTCTATCTTGACCAACCTCAAGGTTTTAGATGCGTTTAGTGATTTGGATTAGGAATGGCAACGGGGCGGGCGGGGCCAGGGATCACCCTCCCCGTCCCCGATCCCCGATTGCCAAAATCTCCCCAGCCCCGACCCCGATCCCCGACGGGGAACCCATTACCTCCCCCGCTCCCATCCCCTAACGGGGATCGGGTTTCCCCGACCCCGCAATATCCCGACAGTTCTCAACACATACACACACATACACACACAAGAACTGCTCAGATCAACAACCATCACCAACAGCAACAGATACATATATATATAACAACAGATGTATATATATATAACTTTAAAAAAAAAATTGCTCATCAACAAGAGAGAGAGAGAGAGAGAGGGCTTCTGCAGATCGAACCACGGTCTGTCCAGATCCAGATCGGTAGCTTCAGATCGATCGAACCACGGTCTGTCCATCTTCAAACTTGCCCTGTATATGGGGCTGTGACACGGTGAGATGAGAGAGATGAGAGACGTGAGTAAGGGAGAGAGACGAAAGAGATGAGAGGCGTGTGAAGCAGTGAGGGAGAGATATGAGAGAAGCAGTGAGATGAGAGAGATGAGAGACGTGAGTGAGGGAGAGAGAGACAAAAGACATGGTCAAACAGAGAGGGAGAAATGATCGAGAAATGTGAGGAATGGAGAGAGAGAGAGTATAGATCTACATGAATGAGAGAGAGAGTAGCTGAATCAAAGATAAAGTATATATACATATAATCAAAGATAAAGTAATAAGAGAGAAAGTAGCTGAATCAAAGATAAAGTATATATATAATAAGATAAAGTATATATAATATATAAATCATTCGGGGGACAAACGGGGTGGGGCTCGGGCCGGGGCCGGGGCAGGCCGGGATTGAAACATGTGTCCCTGTCCCCGGCCCGAATATCATCGGAGATTTTTTTTTTATCACCATCCCCGGCCCGTCGGGAGTATTTTTCGGAGAATAACCGTTATATTCGGGATCGGGGGGTCGGGTCTCCATCGGGCCGGTTTCAAATTGTCATCCCTAATTTGAATCACGTTATTTTCAATTTGTTTTTTTATTTGTTGTATATCTTTATAAAATAAAATAAAAATAAAAAAAACTGACCTTTTTAACTTTGTTCCCTGTTTACCAAACTTACCTCCATCAATCACCAACATTTACCCGCCATTTATTGGCTATAAATACGGTCAATCCTTCCTCAAACGAACACACAGAACGCTACACAGACCACACTGCCACTAGATTTGCCACCTTCCCACCTCTATGGATCCACTCTTACTAGATCTACCTCTGACCACCGGTGTTAGTGTTGCCTCTCCCTCTTTCCGATCTTCTAGATCTGACGTTTGGCTTGCCCTCAAACTTTCACCCTCGCGCCTAAAACTTTAATATCTAGCTTCAGGTCTTACAATCAGAAGACTTGTACTGTTTAACGCGTTCGTTTTATGCTAGACAACTATTTCAACCTCAATGTTCTATTTTGACCGACGAAGGTGGAGTTTTTAAATTTCAAGTTGAAGGTTGTGGAGTCTTTAGATTTCTATCTTGACCAACCTCAAGGTTTTGGATGCGTTTGGTGATTTGGATCTCGTTATTTTCAATTTGTTTTTTTATTTGTTGTATATCTTTATAAAATAAAATATAAAAAAAAAAACTGACTTTTTAACTTTCTTTCCTGTTTACCAAACGAATTGTGATTCGGAGCTCGAAATTGGGAGCCCCGAATGCCCTGAATTTCCTTTTTTTTTTTACAGCGGAAGAGCAAGAAGAACGAAGAAGAGAAGGAGGGGGAAGGAAGGGAGGGAGGGAGGGAGAGGAGGAGGGGAGGGGGAAGAAGGACTGGAGGGGCCTCAAAAATGGGCTGGAGGCGGAGGCGGGGGGCGCAGCGATGGAGACGCCTCTGCGACGATCGCGCAGAGGACGGCAGGCGGAGGCGACGCAACGAACTCGGTTGGGCGACGAGCTCTTTCTCTCCTCTTCCCTCTCCCTCTCTTTCTCTCCCTTCTCTCTCTGCTCTTGCGTCGAAAATGGCGGAAAAAAAGAACAAAAAAAAAAAAAAACTTAATGCCCAAAACGACGTCGTTTTGGACATTAGGGCATTCAGGACGGAAAATTTCGAGGCACAAATCATTTTTCTTACCAAACTCACCTCCGTCAGTCACCAACATTTACCCGCCATTTATTGGCTATAAATACGGTCAATCCTTCCTAAACGAACACACAGAACAACACAGAGAGAGATAGGGTTGGGGTTGATAGCTTCGGGATTGCACATTTCCATACACTAGAAAATGTCATCGTTTGACCCAATCGTCTCCATTAAGGTTTCTTCGTCCATGGATGGATATCCTTTAAAAATCCCCAAGGGTATGGCCCTTTTACAGGCCACAATCGCCTCTATTGTGGCTCGTCGACGAGGTCTCTTTCAGGTATTCATTTATATTGTATTCACGAATCACTAACCATTGCTATTTGTTTCCATAATTGATCTGCATTTTCAGTATTTCTTTCAAGAGCTGGTTTTTGGGATGTGCTTGGTCGGTTTGTTGATGTTGCAGGGTAGATGTGTAAGAAGATGAACGGGCAATGATAATGTATATAACACAATATTTTAAAAAGTTTCAAAATCAAAGCATTTGGCATCCCAAATTATAGGATTTTGCAGCCCCAAATTGGTTTGATCAAATATTGAGCCCAAAGAACATTCACAATATTCACAACTCACAAGAGGTTGTGGATTTTTCACTAAACATGTTACAGGAAAATTAAAATCAACTTCTTTAATATATTGCCCAAAAAATATTTTCTTCTTTGTGGTTTATGACATAGTGGAAACTTCTAATATCATTCATAATAACACAATTACAAACTATTCCATGCATATCATATAAAGATACAATAGCAAAGTAAATCAATCAAGCATCAAATTTTGAAATTCAAGACCTATCTTATTCTTCTCCAATTCTTGTTCTTTAACCCAAGAAACGAATCTCTTATCGCATGCATTATGTTCACAACATCGTCCATTGTCATACGTTCTCTTGATTCTGCATTTGAACATGACAGGCCAACTCTCATCACCGCAACCAACACTCTTCTTTTTCTTCTTTCACTAGTTTGGGTATCATCCTCTATGATTATTTCTCTTTCTCGTATTACTTCTCCATTTTCATTATCATTTTCTTCTCCTCCAACGAGCAATGATGGGTCTACTATGTCCATGATTGTTTAGGAAAAGCCATTGTGACAAACTTGTGAAGGCTGAGACCATCTTGAAATATGTCATCGGTTGGTCTTTTTCCAGTAAACATCTCCAGTATGAGTATCCCATAGCTGTACACATCTCCGAGTATAGACACTTGACCACCCGTACCATACTCTGCATTTCAACAGTACTCTCAAGTGTCAAATATTCTTTACGTCAATGGCAAATGAAGTATTTTGTTTCGTATAATATTGCATATACATAGTAGCTATATGTCAAGGTTTTAAATAGCGATATAGGAGACAATTGTTATTGCTCACGGTGTAACAGTATGAAGAGTATCCAATTGAACTGAAAGTGAAGTCAGTTTTGATAAATAAAGATATACCTGGAGGTATGTACCCAATTGAACCTTTCAGCCAACAGACATACTTGAGGGGATGGCTGATGATGACGCTTCAAGGAGGAACTTTGCCAATCCAAAGTCTCCAACATGGGCTGTCATATCTTCATCAAGAAGCACATTGCTTGGCTTCAGGTCACAGTGAACAATTGGTGTTTGACAATGGTAATGGAGATAATTCAAGGCAGAAGCAACATCAATGGCTATGTTCAGCCTCTGTACAATGCTAAAACTCTTTGCTCGAGGTTGCTTGTCGTCATCCCTTGGATGCAACCATTGTCTAGGCTTCCATTAGACATGAACTCGAATACCGATGCTTGAAATCATTACCCTCAAGATCCACACTTGAACACACAGTTACGATCTTAAGGAGGTTTCTGTGTCGTATAGTTGTCAAGGCTTTGCATTCGTCTATGAAACTCTTTGAAGCTCCTTCTTGTTGCAGGTTTAGTACTTTCACCGCAACAACTTTTCCATCACCACTTAGACCCTTGTATACCGAACCAAAACTTCCAGAGCCAATCAGATTTTCCATGGAAAAGCCATTAGTTGATTTCATGAGCTCTGAGTAAGAAACCCTGATCTCAAACCCTCCAAAGAAGATGCAATTGAAGTTCTGGGTTCTTGATTTTTTTCAGCATTAAATATGCAACCAACAACAAAACATAATAGATATCAATATGATTGCAGTGATTGCGGATTAGTACTTGGGGGGCAAGAAGATTTCCTGATGAATGAAGCTTCTTAGAGCATGTTGGTAAAAGTAATTCTGGGATACCCCCACAGAGCTTGTCATTTTCCAAGAAGATTGAAAGTGCACTTGTATTCGTGAAGATCCCTTCTTTAGGCACTTCACCCTCAAATCATTGAAAGAAAGGTCAAGTTTCTTGAGAGAGAATGTTCCAAGAAAACTTGGATCTGCCCAGACAAGTTATTATGTGAAAGATCTATCTCTAGTAGACCCCTTAAAGCTTTCAAAGATTGAGAAATTGTTCCTTGAAACATATTATGCTCCATATGGAGGATCTCCAGACTAGTAAACTAGCCATGGAGCTGGGTATTTCACCGGTCAAGTTGTTCATTGACACATCTAACTCCATGAGGTTATCAAATTGCCCACTTCAGATGGTATTGGACCTGTCAAAGAATTATAAGAAATGTCTAAAGAAATTGAGAGGGAAAGAGACCGATAACTTGTATGGTATGGTACCACTTAGATTATTCCTGGACAGATTTAGTGTTTGCAAGTTATAGCAGTTTCGATGCTTGAAGGTATAGTTCCATCAAAGCTATTCTCCTCCATAAGAAGCTTGGTTAAGCTGGTTAAGTTACCAAATAGGGGTGGAATTGGCCCGGATAAATCATTACCATTCAATGACAATCCTTGTAAGTTCTGAAGCTTTCCAATAACATCGGGACATTACCGGTGAAAAGGTTATCTTCCATTGCTAGATTGTTCAAGTTGACCAGGTTTCCAATCCAAAAGGGATGTTTCCATATATTAGATTGGAACCCATTGTAAATTTTGCCATCTGTGTCGAAAGGTTGGCTATTGAACCGGGCAATTCTCCTCCAAAATGGTTTCGTGCAATGCCCAACTTAAACAATTTGTACAGTTGACCAGGGAGTTTACACAATTCAACTCTCCATTCTTCCCATATCCCAGTTCATTATCATCGAAATTTAGCCAATACAAAGCTCTTAACCTTCCTAAACTTGTGGGCAGAGTTCCTGTGAGATTGTTTTGAGCAAAGTCAAGTATCTCGAGTCCAGAGGCATTTGATATCGATACAGGAATGGTTCCTTTGAAATTGTTGACACCACCAGCAAAAATTTGGAGATTAGGAAGAGTAAGGCCAACGTCTGTTGGTATCTGCCCGTGAAATGGTTTTGAGTAACCGAGAAGTAGTAAATGGAAGAGATGTTGTAAATGGAAGGAGGGACTATACCTGACAGCTGATTTCCATACAGTTGAAAAATCCCTAGTTGTGACAGATGGCCAAGCTCATCCGGTATGCTACCAACAAGATTGTTCTGGGTGATGCCGAGAATCAATAGCGATGAAAAGTTACCAATCCAAGCTGGGATTTTTCCTGCGAGGCTATTAACACCTAGGCTCAGAATCAATAATTTTGAAAGTGAACTAAGCTGTCCGGTATTGGTCCAGTGAACTCATTATAATTCAATTTGAGGATTCTGAGCCAGTACAATGGGTCAGATTTGTTGGAATCATTCCACCTAATGAATTTGCAGTCAAATTGAGATGTTGCAGGTGCAACAAACGCCAACTCTGGTGGGATTTCACCGTGGAAGCTGTTGTTTTGCAGGTTGAACCCAGTGAGCAATGAAAGGTTTCCTATAGAAGATGTATGGAGCCAACCAGCTTCTGAGCTTCCAGGTTCAGAATCATAACTCGTCCGTTGGAAGGATTGCAGTAACCCCTACCCAGTTGCAGAAATGGAGTGAGTCATTCCATGAGCTCATGATTTGCAGTGGATCCTGAATAATATGACTTCTTGAAAGCAAGCAAGGCCAAGTGATCCGAACTCATTTCCAGAGTTGGGTGCTCTTGCAGGCAATTCCAGGCCTAGCTCAATGACAGAACAAAAGTTCCATGAAGTGCACACACCAAAAACCATTTGACATGTGAAGATGAATGCTCCATTTTTGTGACTACCAACTACAGTATCTTCTTGATTAGTTCTTAAAACTTAGGCCAGCAACAAGCAGGTGTTTTATAGCCTGATTTAATGCAGCATTAATTGAATTGAAAATATCCAAAAAGCTC
>JAPPVO010001270.1:0-31135 GCA_030407325.1 Camellia japonica | reverse complement strand
CCCTACGTCTGCGAGACGACCCCGCTCCTCGAGCTCCTCGGAAAGGCCTGGATGGCCCTGCTCCCTGAGAAGGCCTGGACGGCCCAGCTCCTCGAAAGGGCCAGATGGCCCAGCACCTCGACCTCTCTGAGAAGGCCCGGGTGGCCCGGCCGGTCCGCGGCGGTGCGTATACAGGAGACATCTGAAAGTGAAGAGTTCAATACATCAGTTCAAATATGAAAAGCAGAATGTTCGCGAGTGGGGTGTGTGTCAGATGTGCCCTACACAGCCTATCAATACAGCAGAATGTTCAAAACCAGCATGTCATCAGAAATATGCTAAATACAGGAAAGATGGACAGTACCTGCACGCCCATAATGGCCAGCTGTGCCTCCCTCCGTAGGATCATGCCCTCGAATGTGGCCAGCATCCCAAGCATCTCATCCATGTACTCAACTGGAGGCTACGGATACAAATGCAAAACTATCAGTAAAGGAATGAATGCCCAAATATTCGACTGATAAATCAAAGCTGTAAAACATACCGGTGGTGAATCAGGGTCTCTGACATATCTGTGGTCAGGAAGAGGAGGCTCTAGCGAGACCTGGTAAGGAGCCCCGAATCGCCAACTCGTCAACTCGGTCGGCATGTCTGGCCACCCAGGATGATGAAGAGTCAGAGGGATCGGGGGAATCGACCCACCCCCACCTCGAGACGTACCAGCCCTGCTGGAGGAGGGGATATCCGTAGCACGAGCCCGGCTCGAAGATGGTACATCGGCAGGCCTCAGTGGCGGAGCACGCACTCCCGTCAAGGAAGGCATCAGATATGTGTGATGATAAGTGGCGTAGTCCCCGTCCGTGAGATGTAGCAAAGCATCGGTGCCCTGCATAGCACTAACGACCTCCTGGGTAGAGAGTCTATCAGCAGTCCGCATAGTGGCTGGAGGTGCGGCAGGAGGGTCCTGAGAAACGTACCCCCATACCTGACGCAAAGAACGTTCCCCCAGGAACCATGCCCTACCAACCGGCCCCTCGAGCAGGATCCTGTACTGGGAAGTGCCCGATCCTCCAGCATACTGAAATCGGAGACCATCGTCCAAGACTGCCCAGGGCTGCCACGTAATCTGCGGATAACCAGTGCATAAATCAATCAGAAATCGGGAATATACAGGGCAAATCAAAGATGAAAACGGAAGAGAACTGAGAGTTCTGAAATACCTCTGTCGTCCGAACAGTGTCAAAATACTGTCGCAGGTAGAAGAGAGTCTATCGAGGTCTTGGTCGGTGCTGGCCCTCGAATACCAATGAGAACGGGGTCATAAGAGGCCCCGCCACCTCCATCTCCGGGGCTAACGTCGGAAAATATACGTAGACCCATAGCTGAGAAAAGTAGTGCGGAATGTAAATACAAAGTGCTGAGGGCAAAATACAGAATGTAAAGTGCGCCGTGTGTGCAATGAACAAGTAATGAGGAGCAGAAATGTAAATCAAGAGGACAGAACGTACCTCCCAGGCTCTCCAATAGCTGCCGAGTAAGTCTCCCCGCCGCGAGAGGCCGCGCTCATATAGCAATAGAGGGTAGCCAGGCCGGCGCCACCCCAGTCGTACCGACTGACCTGTGATAGGTCCACTAGGGCACTCAAAAGATACAACCCGACAGTGTTCCCCCTATCAGCAAACAGAGTGGTACCAAGAGGAACATAAGGAAACCGCGGGTGTACTGCTCAACCTCCTCAGGAGACTCGGGCTCCATCTCCGGCCTCTGAAAACGGGAAGAGAACCAGGTACCGGACTCTCCCAGAAGCTCTGTCCACAGGCGGCCGGGCCCCCAACAGATGTACCCAAGCGGCCTCCCATTCGCCCATATCCTCGTCATAAGGAATGGGCCAACCTCCTATGTCCAGACCGGTAAGTACGGCGAAATCTAGCGGGGTCATGGTCAAATCCCCGGTGGCGGAAAAATGGAAGGAATTGGTGGTGTCCCACCATCTCTCCACCAAAGCGGCTAACAGTGTCCTACTGGCAGGACAATGTGATAACCCCATGCAGAAGGCCCCGAACCCTGCTAAATCAACCAAATCCCGGACAGCCTCCGGAAGCTCGGTATACCACTCTCTCGCAGCAGTGGAGCCGTATCCTCGCACGGTACGAGAGCCAACCTGTATTCAGAATGAATGCACGTGTCAGTATGAAATGAATGAGCCGTGTGCAAATGAAATGAATAAGCCGTGTGCAAATGAAATGAATAAGCCGTGTGTAAATGAAATGAATGAGCCGTCTGCAAACGCAAGTAAATGAACTGTGTGTTCAGAAAAATCAAAATATGGGCTGCGTGTTCATCTCAAATGTTTGGGCTGTGTGTTCACCATCAACTTGGACTGTGTGTTCAGAAAAATCAAAAGTGTGGGCTGTGTGTTCACCATCAACTTGGACTGTGTGTTTAGAAAAATCAAAATATGGGCTGCGTGCTCATCTCAAATATCTAGAACTGTGTGTTCAGAAAATCAGAGTTTGGACTGCGTGTTCACTCTCAATCAGTGTGGGCTGTGTTCACCATCAACTAGAACTGTGTGTTCAGAAAATCAGAGTTTGGGACTCTGTTCTACTCTCAATCAGTGTGGGCTGTGTGTTCACCATTAACTAGAACTGTGTGTTCAGAAAATCAGAGTTTGGGACTGCGTGTTTTACTCTCAATCAGTGTGGGCTGTGTGTGTTCACCATCAACTAGAACTGTGTGTTCAGAAAATCAGAGTTTGGGACTGCGTGTTCTACTCTCAATCAGTGTGGGCTGTGTGTTCACTATCAACTAGAACTGTGTGTTCAGAAAATCAGAGTTTGGGACTGCGTGTTCTACTCTCAATCAGTGTGGCTGTGTGTTCACCATCAACTTGGACTGTGTGTTCAGAAAATCAGAGTTTGGGACTGCGTGTTCTACTCTCAATAAGTGTGGGCTGTGTGTTCACCATTAACTAGAACTGTGTTTCAGAAAATCAGAGTTTGGGACTGTATGTTCTACTCTTAGTCAGTGTGTGCTGTGTGTTCACCTTCAAATTCGGGCTGTGTGTTCGACAAATCAGTGTTTGAGCCGTGTGTTCAATTCTTAACTAATGTGTACCGTGCGTTCACAATCAATCGATGAGCCTAGTGTTCAGAAATTCAAGTGTTTAAACCACATGTTCAGGATGCAAGCAAAGTACTATGTCATAGGCTAAACTGTGTGTTCAAGCATGGCAAAGGTATGAAATGCACGAAAAATACAGAAAATGAAGTAAAATACCTCTCGTGCCTCGTAAGAAAGGTGATGCTCCGGCTCTCGTAGAAGTAGATCTCCGGGTGCCCGATTGTTGAAGTCAGTAAAATGACGAAAAATGGCCCGCGGAAGAATGTGTACCGACGGGGCGTATCTCTCGGGAATAAAGGGGCGGACCCTCGGGGGCAGCGTCATGATATCGAAATCATCCCCGGCACCTGGAGGACCTCCACCATGAGGGAAATTACCCGCCATTTCGAAAGATCTGCAAAAGGAGCAAAAATGAGCCAAAATTGGAAAAAGTCAACAAAAGTCAACTCTCGGGAAATGGAAAAGTCAACAAAAGTCAACTCCCGAGAAAATCTTCCAAATATTGAGACAAACTTACCTCAAGTGGTGAAAATAGAAAAGAAGCCCCGAAATCAAAATTTAATCGGTCCAAAGTGCTTAAAATCGAATGTTTTTGCGAAAACAACTTGCGTGGGAGGCTGAAAAACGCGTATAAAGTGCAGATCTGAAGAAAAAAATGGTTTGGGAGGCAAGAGGAGAAGTTTTCGCGCTGTGGGTGTGAGCTCGAAGTGAATGGATAGGAGAATATAAAGAAAATGAGGAAAAGACAAACTTGCCCCCGTTTTGGGCAGGTGGCCCCGGCCACCTTTTTTGGCTGGCCGGCCATTTGCTTTTTGGAAACTGGCCGGTGGCCTCCCCTTAGGCAACCAGCTGGCCGGCCATCTCCCCCACATGCTCACCTAGCTCTCTGCAAATTTTGAGAAAGATTGGAGTTCCCGGGACCTGAAAAAGTTCAAGAAAAGTGTACTTTCTGGCGTGAAATTGCTCCGCCGGAACTTCAGCTGCAATTTCTGACATGTGTCTCATCATTACTCATCAAAATCAGAGTGTATCCTTTTTAAGCATGTTGTAACCTCTCCGGGAGGTGAACCAGAGGCCGCAGTCGAGTCGCCTTCACCGAAATGCGCGTTTCCTTACTCCTTGTTTCGCAACAAACGGGCACCCTGATTTATGCTCGTTTTGCATTGTTGTGCACATAACTTGCATTCTCATGAGCATTTTGCGTTGTCATGCATGTTTTCTTGGTGTACCGTACCTCTGTGCTCGAGCATGCGTTGTCACGCACGTTCCTTTCTTGCATTGTGATACATTTACTCGCCGACACTTTCGGAATCACAGGAATCACATTGAATATATGTTGTTAGCATATTGTTCTTGTTGAATTTCTTTTTTTTTTTTGCAGGCACGATATTGTATGTACGGTTCATTTGAGGCTGGTGCGACCAGACGAATCGCGCAGGTATCGTATCTTCTCCGTGTGAGACGCGACGAGAATTGAATAATTCTCCGCATTCCTAACTGCATGAAATGTAGTTGTTGCTTTGCATTCTTGCTTAAAACTGTTGCATCTATTTACGAATACTTGCTTCATTACAGCTTGCTGCACTTGCATAATCATTAAGTTACATCTGGCTCCGTGCATATCGCTTTGCATTTTGCCCCCTTTGCCTGCGGGCACGCCTGCGGGCACATATCTCTGTTCATCTTGTATGATTGTCTAAGTCTTCGGCCTTGTCATAAATGGGTCGTCTCTGGGCTTTGACATTCACTCCCGTCACTTATGACTTCCGAGTTTTGTCAAAGAGGGGCAACTGTAGACACCCATTTTTGACCGACCTTAAGACTCAGACGTCACCGATTGAGCGCTCGGTGATGTTGCATATTGTGCTCGTTCAGAAGTCTTAGAGTCGCAGCCGTGAGCCCTGCCTCCGGACTTCCGAACCCTCTTCTGTACCTTGTCTCGGTTTGCGAACCAGACTCGGTTTTCTCTGTTTCTTTTCTTGAAGGGAGGGAAAGGTCCTGTAGACCATCTCTCAGTGGCCGTGGGCTACATTCGTGGCCGTAGGCCATTTTGCCCATTTCGGAGCCCGGTTCCCGGTTTTCGGAGCCGTCAGGCCGTGTGCCTCGGTTCGGGACCGTCTAACCATCTCCGATTCCTCCGATTTTTGGCATACATCTTATTTACTCCCTTTTTAGGGACACTGAGGTCTGAGAGATCCACTTCGTGGTCGAATGCCACTTTCGGTGCTTAACAGCCTATTTTCGGGCCCCCGAACTGCGTGTTTTGGCCCCCAAGCATTCGTTTTGCATCGGTTTTCGTTCATTTTTGGCAGATACCTCTGTTTTATCACCAGGAAGGTCACTGAAGGGTGGGAGGCCAGCAATTGTCTCAGCAACCAGTTATGTTCCTCCGACGCCCGTTTTTCTCACTTCCGAGCCAATGTTGACTACCCTAGGGCCATTTTCTTCAACCCCAAACCACATATTTGTGTTGTACACACATGGGAGGACCCTAAAAGTCTATGGCCGGCTAGTAATTGTAATTGAACCTTTTGAACCCCTCCTAAAAGTGGCTTGTTGTCTCTCCTGTTTTACAGTTGCCAATTTCCAACCACAGGGTCTTGTTGAGGAGACCTGGGAGGACACCAATATCTGGTGGCCGGCCAGAAATTGTTTTGGACCATTTTCCCCCTTGGCCAGCCGGCCATAGGGGGTGGCCAGCCGGCCACCTGCAACAAAAATAGCAGGCCAGCCATGATCCTTGGGATGTGTGCCTTGCAGCTGTATAGCTTTTTCCCCCAAAATATCTGATTTCGGGGGACTTTTTGTAGAGAAGGGAACTTAATCCCATAACACTACACATTTTTCTCTCCCTTTCTCCTCCATCCTTGGATACACACAGCAGCTCCCTCTCTATCTCAAGGGTTGAAAAACTTGCTTGGAGGATACACATACATATCTCTCTATTTCTCTCTCATTTTCTCAAGTTTTGGCTCCATTTCTTCACTACCACCAAGCACCACCACCACCACTCCATTTCCAGCAGCTTGGGGGGCTTTCCAGCAGCTAGGAAGCAACATTCCTTGGTACAAGAGGTAGCAAAGAAGTGGTCTTCAAGGGTAAGTGCCAATCTCCCTCTTTTGTAGCACTTTTTTATCCTATTTCTTAGCCCTATTTGCTTGCTGTTTTGGGATCCGACCCTAACTGAAAGGGGCATTCTTTTGAGCCATTCTTCATGTTTGTTTAAGGGGTCAATCTTGTTTGTGCCCCCCATTTGGTACTTGCTTCAATACCTCTTTGTATGCCATTATTTTGCATGGTATTTCTAGTCTATGTGTGATCTGTTTTTGAGCATGATATAAACTGTGAGTTGGCTTATTTTGAGCCCCTCTACAACATTGTAGAAGGGCTCAACACTGTTGGGGGCCTCCATGTTGTACTTACCATTATACCCCTCTTTGGCCCCCATTTTTGCATGCTTTGTTGGCTTGTCTTGCTTCTGTTTTTAGGCCATCATCAGAACTGAAAATGGCCATTTTTGACCTTCTTGGAATATCTCATTAAGGGTCTTTGGCTGTTTGGTGAATTCTTTGTATACCTCATGTTATGGCCTCTTGTTGGCCTTAATCTTGCATTGCATTTTGAGCATGTTTGCATACTGATTTGAGGTTTGTCATCTACTGTAAATGTTCATATTTTTAGTCCCTCTTCAGTGTTGTAGAAGGGTATTTTTCCATTTGGGCTTTGAATCTACCACTTGCTTCATGACCTCCCTTGCGGAGCCATTTTTGTATGCCATCTTAGCCCTACTTGTGATTGCTGTTTGGCCTTGTTTTGTACTGTAAAAATGTGAGTTTTGGGGCTGCCTTTCTTCTTCCTTTTCATGTCATGTATCAATTATGCATGTATGGTATAGCTGTAGGCCATTTTATGCATTGAAATCCATGTTTCGGGATCATTTCATACATCGGGTATTATTTCGCCTCATTTCGGGGCTGTTTTGCCCCTCATTTTGCCACTGATTTTTGCATGTTTGCATATCATATTCCATGTCTTTGCTATGTCTCATTAGAGTGGCATTTCGGTGCCTGAGGGTCCGTTCTCGTATATTACCTCGTATAGCGTGTATGCCATTCCATGACATTGTGTATGTTAGGGTTGCATATTAGCTACATTTCATGCATATCATGCATATCGCATCGTGTTCGGGATAGGAGTTAGCCCGGGCACGGGAAACGAGGCACGTTTCGTACTCCGAGCGATAGAACGGGTCTCAATCCCCAAGTTACCGACGCTCCGAATTATCCATGATGGAGTTAGGTTTTGTTGTAGCATTCATATGCATTCATCCTATATTGAGTTGTGCAAATCGGCTCCTCAGCCATCATGCATCGATATGCGTGATTGGTGGCCCGAGGATTGAGGCATGCATATATTTGTGAAATACATTGCTATGCTCCTTTCCTACTCTCTGTTGCAGCAAAATGAAGAATCAACAAATTTTCAGGACTTGGCACGCATTTCAAAAAAAGGTGTAAACAGAGGCTAATTGGGGCATCCCAGTGGATTTTCGCGTAAAGCAGTCCAAACATGCATCATTCCATCATCCGGAGCAGAATTGAGGCAGTTCCTGGCTTGCATGCCAGCTTTATTTTTCTTAGTTAATTTGTTAATTAATTATGTGGACTGTATATTATGTGGACTGTATTATTCGGACTGTATTATTCTTTCATTCGGGACTGTATTATTTATTCGGACCCTCTGCGCGAGGGCATGATTGTAATAAGTGTGGGTGAGTGTGATGTATGTCTTCCAACCCCACGTCTTTCTTCCCTTTTATTTACCCGCTTATGATGGTTAGATATAGGGCATATTTCGATTAGCATACAGTATGACAGCATGTTTGCATCATTCATCTGTTTTGCATGCACCGGGCTCGGCGCATCATACAAACTGCATTTGTATTTCAAATCCAAATTGAATACTTGATAGCTGTAACATTTCATATGCCATGTTTAGAATAGCCGAGCCTGCTATAGTCGCATCTTTGCATGTGTTGCATTAGGCAATTCTATGTTTAGGATCATGCATGATTTCTAACGAGTTTCTGTTTTGGCTTGGAGTACTCGGTGAGTTTTATGCTTTAGCATCCTTGCATGCGTGCGAGTATTGCCATGAGTAGCATGCTTACCATGAGGCTATGTGCTTATGTGAACTGCCTTGAATGCCTGTGGGTGGAGGTTGAGTTACTTGGAGTGGAACAAATCATTGAATTTTGTTTTAAACCCACTAGATAGTGGCAAAATCACGTTTTCTAAGCCCACCCGAGGGTGGCAAATCCACGTCTTAGCCTACCTGCGGGTAGCACCATCAAACCATTTTCAAACAAACAAACATGAAATGTTTTGTTCCAATTCAGAGGCGACCCAGTCTATACTTGTATGCTGTGCGCATCACATAGTAACCTAGGCTAATAACCGGAATAAGAACACATAATGTTCTCAAAATAAGATATCATGGTTAGTAGAGGCCGGTCTTTGACCGGGCGAGCGGGGGTGCTCACGAAGTGACCTTCCCCAATCGTACCCAAGTTCCCGAGCCGAGGCAACTTTGGTGATGACGGACACGTGGCCTTTGGCACTGAGTCAGGGTTTCCTAATTTTCCCATTTAAAAAAACATTTAGGTGGCGACTCTGTATCTGGCGAAGCAGTCCATGTTTGGCACTTCTTTCAAAAAAATCTGTTTTCAAAACGATTTGCCGGATTTGGACTCTTTGGTTCAAGATTGAGAACCGTGACATTTGAGTCCTTCGAACTGTAGTGACCCAATATCGAACCAGAACGGGGGGGGACTCGCACTCCTTTTACCCGGGATGCGTTCGGGGACGTCTACAGTATGGTTGTTAAAATTATATTTTCTTTTTATGTCACATTCAACCATCAGTGGTGGTTACGCATTTTTTTGAGGGGATGATGGAAAATTATATGTTGTTGCTGTTTATTAATCTAATGGTGGCCTTTTGTCTTTTAATTTTTCATGTCAGGGGTCAACATTACAGTGAGATGTGGTCCAATGCGGTGGAATCATTCAATAATTGAATTCGCGAAGCACGTCATCTTTCGATCACTCAGTTGGTTGATAAAATTAGGGGGAAAATCATGGAAAAATGGACCAAGTGGTGTGTGAAAGCTACTACTTGGTCTTTCGTGTTGTGTCTAAAAATGGAGAAGAAGTTTAGGAGAAACATTGCAAGCGTGTAGGTCTTGGGTTATAAGGCAAGCTGATGATAATGTATACGAGGTTCACTCACACCCGTCGGTGTTGGTTGACGTGGATAGGTGTACATGTTCATGTTTTCAGTGGCAGTTGAATGGGTTTCCATGTTCACACGCTGTTGTTGCATTCCAGAATAGTGGTAGAGATGTTTGTGAATCAGTTAATTTGTTTTACGGTGTAGAAAAGTTCTGGGCATCATACTCTGTAACTATATACCCACTTGCTAGCAAGCCGACGTTCAGCACCAAGGATTACCTCATCGCTCTGCCAGTGGTCAAGCGTCCTCCTGGCAGGCCCAAGCTGGAGGGGGTTCCATCTAAAGGCGAGGTCGTACAGCATATTCGATGTGGGCGATGTGGAAAAATGGGCAACCATAACAAGAAGACGTGTAAGGAACTGATATAAGTGTCGAACTGTTGAAATGGGTTTAAATATATTACATTAGTTAAACATTTTAATTTTCTGCTCGAAATAATGGGTTTCACATATGTTTACGTATGTATTCCTTGCCATTGATACGCTGCTATAATGATGTTTAGGTTTATTTATTTCGTTTTGTGTACAGTTAATGATATGATGGTACGTTACCGGTGTTCCATTTGGTTTGGGGACGCTTGAGTTTTGAATTGTATCATTTGGGTGTCGCCAAAGTTATTTACTTTCTGTTGGTTTTGGTTGTACATTACGTATTTGTCACAATTAGAAGCTTGTATGTGACGTTACATAGAATTTAAACACAAAACAAGCAGGTGCAAAATGTACGGGAAAACAACAACGAAGAAATGACACCATCACAACAACACCAACTCACATATGAACATGATACCATGCAACAGATATGAGTAGCCAAATTAATCGTAGCAACCATTTCGCTGGGTTAACACATTGGTATTCACACAGAAATAAATGTCTACATTACTATCATACATTCAGCCATACTCAACCAAACTCAATCATGCCACACATCCAAACACTGTTTACCGAATAATTGCATAATACTCATATTAAAATCATATGTTAGTTGTGTTCATCATACAGAACCAATTACGATAAATGTGTCTGAACGCGATAACGTTTGTGTCAAAATGACTACATATCAACACATATAACCCGTCCATGGAAACAAATGATTAAATTGAAGTAAACCGTTCTAAAACATATCAGACCACAACGGCAAAATGTTATATGCATGTTTAGTTGTGGCATTTTTCACCGTTCAAAAAATAGAAATCCAAATTTAATTGTACTGCCAAAAAAACGGGATGGCAATTTAATGCAAAGGTAGGTAGTCAACGTTAATTGAAAAACATGTTTAAACGGATCACCAACATGGGGATTACATCAGCGACTAGGTGCGGAGTCCTCGCCTCGGGTCGTTAATGAATGTCTTCACCAAGGCTCCGCAGAACATAGTTGTGGTAAGGTCGTCTATTGAACTATCAATCTTCACATTGTTCACATATTGGCGCATGATGAAAAACACCAAAATTCCACAGTCAGCGCTGCAACAGTTGTAAGGTTTAATATGTACTTAGGGGGGGAGGGGATTAAAATAACACACGTTGCAAAATTAACACAAGATAGAGTTGGCAAACACGTACAAGTCTGGTTTTTGCTGGGTAGATTCCACAATCGCTTCAAGTGTTCCGTCAAAATCTTTTGCTGCAGCGACATCGGCCATCGGTCCCCCTTCTAACAAACGTTTCGTGTAGTCAACCATTCACTGTTTTTGTACATAACGATTTTGGTATGTTTGACAACATTGGTAAATAATGCAATAATTTAGAAAAACAAGTCATATGTTACCATTTTTAATGTTTTAATGAAATAATCATCTCGACTGCCTTTCCATTATCTCATTGAATTGTAATGATGTCATGTCCCACATTCTGAATCATACACCATGATTGTCCAATGGTTTGAGTAGTATATTGGCAAATGTATGTACCTGCTTCCTTTGGAAGCGTTGAAATGGACTTTCATGTATCGGTATTTGCATGTCGAACTTGGGTTCCGCATCATGTCCTGCATACGTGCGTAACGTATAATAAGGTGCCATTTATAATGTGAACATAGCATAAAAGGGAATGGAAAAGGCTGTGTTATCGTACCAAACATATACTACTGTAGAAGTACGATCGATCCTAATATTCAGTTTTTGCAGCTGCCCTCTTTTGCAAATCCATAAGTATATCGGCATATGCATCAATCATCTAATGGCCAAAAAATGTGTAACCTATTAGTGGAACAAATTATACAATTCGAAGACATGAATATTTGTGTGTGACGACTGTTTTTGTTAAATGTACGAGACTTACACTTCCGTTGATGCCTGACTGTTGTACCAAAGCCTGCACGTCCATAAAACGTACATGAATGCCACTCCCTTTCTAACCCCATATTATAGCTCTACAACAACGGGAAAGCATACCAAACAATTCAGTATTATTTATTTTTTCCATATATATGATACTTTCTTGAAATGAGAGCTCACCCGTCAACCTCGAAACTGTATATGTCCTCTAGCTGCTTCTGTTCATCCTGACTGAGCATTCTCCAAACAACGTGTCAGTGGTTTATTTTGAATCTCACCTATGTCTTCTTCAAGGTTGCGTCCTCATCAACATCCACCACGTCACCGACAATATCTACAATTCCCATACGCACATACGATGTATGTTTTGCACGTCCAACTACACCGGGGTACTCGTAATCTGGTAGCTTCCATGATCGTCTCGCTTTCTCCTTCACATGTTTAATTAATAAGCTCATTTCTGGGGTCATTACATTTTTCAACGAAAATTGGGGGTACTTGTTTTCCACGCAATCCCCAACTTCGGTCTTCACTGTCACACTAGGCCTTTTACTGTTTCTCTTAATGTTGTCTGACGCTGTATTTTTTGAATTCATAGATTTGTAGTCAACTCCACCATAGTCAGATAGTGGGTTACGTTGTCCAAACCTCGTATCAGGAACGTTCATAATCTGGTCCTCATACACATGCTCTGGTGTCTCCCTAACAGGTGGGTTGGGGTTCATAGTGGCCGACGTATAATTTACCAGACTCATGATATGTCCACCTGTTCTGCCCCACATTTTATTCCACCAGTGCTGTTTGATGTCTTTAGGGTCGGTGTTGATTTCATTACTGTTTGAGTCACTTCATGCGCCTCGTGGTCATCTATTTGGTCTTCCAATCGTATGATGTTGTCTTTTAATGCACTGACAACTCCGAACAGATGTTCTATCTCAGCGTCTTTTAAATGTAACACACTGTCGAAACCCATGAACATGTCTGTGCATTGCAAACCGATCAACCGTTCCATGGCGCTCACTCTCCCTTTCAGCTCCTACACATTTTCGGACTTTTTCCTCGCTTCGGTCTCTAGCTCCTTAATCCTAATCATGGCTTTTCTCAGTGTCTCCTCCGGTGTTACCGCTTTATTACCATTGTCGTCCCCCTGTGGTGTGCTAGACAAATCAAGCAGGTCGGGGAATAGTGTTGCGTCGTATCCCCTACAGTGTGATTTTTAATTTTATGTTTCTTAGCTTCTCTCGCAGAGCTAGTATTTCCACTAGTTGTCTTGAATCTCATTCACTCTCAATATGGCCACCATTTGGGGTATCTAGTTTCCAACAGTCCAAACTTGGTTCGACTTGTTCCATATTAACAGTGTCATGCGCAGTACCATCCCACACTGTTTCGGACGCCACGCTTAGCACATTAGTCGTGGCAACATTCCTAGTAACATTCGCCTCCTGTTCCACCACAGCTGCGTTGGTGTTTAGCTGGTAGCGTTCAAGTATCGTTCCTGACAGTTTCTGAGAACTCACTTGCATTAAAATAAGCAACGTCAACCATACGTTACCATGGGCAACAAACTAATTGACAGTAACGCAAAAGTTTATTTGACGAACCTCAAATACACCTTCTGCTGTTAAGTCCAATAATTTGACCCTGTTGATTAGTCTGCTAATCTTCTAATTACAAAACCGTGGAAATAGTTTAAGCCGCTCAGATTCGATTAGGCTGGTATGCTCGCAAATGAAGAATTGCGGAAAAAAGGAATAGGTTACCAAATCATTTAATGAAAGCGCAAAACAGTAATGCATTATGCACACACATTTTTTAATTGTAATAAACATTTGACAAACAACTTACCAACAAGTCGACCACGCAACCGGTTACCTTTTTCGGCTGGTTGTGGAATCATTTAGCAACCCAATTAATGTATTTCGGATTGCAACTGTCTAGTCATAAAGTCGTAGCGTATCAAGTTTATTGATGACTCGGACGTATGCCCAACCAATGGAATCCCCGGTCGATGCAAAAAAAAGCTTCATGCAAATATACAAGCATAATAGTTTCACAATGTTTTCCTTATCAACTAGGTTGGTCCCTCATAATGCCTCCAGCAGGAGATCTTTGATAGCTTTGGAAGATATCCGCCTGATGTTCAGGCAACGACGCTGAATGAAATCCGATGGAAGCTTTGTTCCATAGTTCAAGTCCAGTTGTTCTCGCCCACATTGTATTCCAAAAATGAGCCGCATATCACTGTTACGGAATGGTATCCCTTCCCCTCAATATAAAACTTCTCGTCTGATGGATTGTACGTCTGAATGATGCGGCATACCGTCAAGTCACATTTCTTGTACATTTTTTTTCGTTAGGTAGTATGTCTGTATGGCGTCGATCATTAGCCAGAAGGGTGTTTTTTGCAAATGCCGTATGTGGGCTTCACTCAACTCAACTCAATTTCAGCAACTGTTTTAATTACCCCAGCCATATTTGAGCGGTACATTAGCTTCGATGGGTCGACCACCGGTTTCTTCACAACGCCAGAGCTTGTTTTTTTTCTTCTTGAATGGTAGCCTACTTTGTTATTGCACCGCCAATTTGGTGGACGTTGATACAGCGAATCTTGGTTCATGCTTGTTCCTTCTTGCACTATGTCGAGTTGAGTTTTGGCGCAAATTACTTGCCACATTCAGAACCATCTGTTAGTACACCATTTTCACCTAACTCCCACATCAAAACATTAACTAATCGATTTATGCAAGTACTCTGTCTACTTAAAATAATTATCTCAATACGCATTACGCATTTCAATGGTAGATAACATTTGGGTCGCATAATGCAAAGTTACAACAGTGCTGCACATACCATGTTCAATGTCACCTTATCCATTCCTTAAATCACAATCACAAGCAAACATCACCCTAATGTCTACGACATACACGACAATATTCGTATGTTCAACGAGATAATGTAGATGGTCGTGTCAGCCATATATAATTTGTTTCGGATGTACACAGGCGCAATTAAACGTATCATATCAACATAAGCATTCCACCATAATCAGTCGTCTGACCAAAACAACATCGCACGACATAACGTATACCATACAAACCCTACCCCACTTGTGTAGTGTTGTAATATGTTTTCTAAATGTGTGTTTATCTAATGTGCATTTTAACTTACTCAGGATAACATTCGATGTCATATATATATACGTTAAATACCAACACACCCACCAATTGGTTTTGTTGACCACACAGTGAAGAATCGTAACACAGACGGACAACGATATCCAATTCCTCCTAACATACAAAATACTGCATGCACAACCACCTGACAAACCAAAAAAAACATTTACACATCCCATATTAACCTAAACGACTTTGCCGTAAATGTCGGTTTAATAGAAACCGCATATGACATGTTTACACTTGCAATTAACACTAACTATAAATAGGGGCCACTATGCCTTGTAGACCTATTTACACATACATAACATTATGCCCAAATCTACACTGCATAGCTGAATGTAGATTTTGGCATTAACCTTGGTTCCAGTAATATTACACAAAGCAACATCACAAATATTCGACAGTTGAATACCACACTAACCCATGGGTCAACAATCACATAATATCATACACGCAAATACCACAAATATCAGCGCTAGATTGGAAACTAAACGAAACTGGCGAACTACCACCCGCACAACCCAATGTACATTCCTAACTATTGGGATATCAAATACCATACTCATGCCACAGACACATCGCAAAAAACATTGATAATTTAACCCAAATTTCATAAAACCCATACACTCCCACAAACAAACCCTAATATTACAACAGTTGTTATCCCAGATAGGCAACCCAAGAGGGGGGTGAATTGGGTTATTAAAAATTTCACAATATTAAAATTAACACAATATTCAGAATTTTAATAAATAAAAAAAAACAGAATAATAATTATCAATATAAAAGTAAGAGAGATAGGGAGAGAAAATCAAACACTGTGATTTATAGTGGTTCGGCACGCCAGGCCTACGTCCACTCCCCAAGGAACCTCATTGAGAATTTCTTTACTATCAATTGAATAAATACACCACCAAACTTGTGGATTTGGCACAGGACTTACTCTTATCTATTGAGTCTCACTCAACAATAAAAGCCTTACCCTTACAAAATCTTTCACAAAAATAAGTAATAAGAATAAGTGGTACTTAAACCCACTTTTACAATAATTCTCTCACAAAGAGTAGATATGAAAGTGTAAGAACAAAGGCTAGACTTAGATCTGAAAGTGAAAGAGTAGAATACAATTTAGAGCTCACAGAAAATTTTCTCTTCAAGTTCTTGATTTTTTCTCCACACACAACACTTCTATTTATACACAAAAATATACCCGTTGGACGCTCCTTGCTGACGTCATGGCTTACATAAGCACGCTCCTGACGTCATGGCTTACATAAGCACGCTCTTGATGTCATGGCTTACATAAGCACACTTCTTGATTTTAAATAGTCAGCAAATGTTAATAATTAAAAAGATAAAAGTAAGACTAATTTTTTCTTTTCCTTTTGTTTTTTTTTTTAAACATGGAGCCACCGTTTTTGTAGACAATTTAATACAAAGTTCACAACTTTTAAACAAACAAATGATTTGCTCCATCTATATATATATATACACACACATAATATAACTCCATTTTTTCTTCTTGTTTGATTATAATATGATAAAATCAATTTAGTGTAGAAAGTTTAATAGCGCACGTGATGTATTCTATTTATACTATATGCATTATATATATATATATATAACGTTCTAATCAAATATTTGCATACAGAAAAATCTCTTTAATAATATTTATGATGGATCTGAAAATATATGCCCTCTTTAAAATATTGTATATGTTGTAGAGATTTTAAACTAAATATATTCTACCACTCTATATTAATTTTGTCAAAACAAGACAACCTATCAATATCAAATTTGTCAAAATAATACAACCAATCCATCATTTTTGTCAAAATAATATAATTAATCAATTTTTAATTTGGTCAAAAAGTGAATAGTGATTAGCCTCAAGTTTCAAAAAGTGAATAGTAAAGTTTTTAAAAATATTTTTATTTAACTAATATTTAACAAATATATTTTTAAAAAGATAATATTTTGTGTCAAATAACTATGTACGTTAAAAAAATCCAAATTGTTACAAATAATATTTTAAACATCATCAAAAGTAAATAATACAAATAATATTTTAGACATCATCAAAATTAAATAACATGATTAATAATCTCCCCCTTTTTGATGATGGCAATATTTGTATGGATTTGACACAAAATAATATTTGATAACCCTGTAACATACAACATATAATTTTCTCAAAAGCATACAACATATAATTTTCAAAAGCAAAATCATATTTTTTTCTCCCCCTTTGACATCATCAAAATAAAAGATGAAGAGATGAAATAAACACAGTTGATGAAATAAGCTGAGCGGCCAAAAATAACAGGCCTTCTGTCTTGTCGGAATCATTGTGGGGATTTTGGAGCATCTCGAGCGCAGAAAATATTGACAAACAAAAGATTTGAGCAGATATGCATCGAGTAATGGAGCAATGGAGTGTATAAAAAGTGACACAGATCATAGGCAAAGATACGAATTCATCATGTGTTTGAGAGAAAAATTTGTTTTAGCGTCTTTTGTAATCATGTCATTCCTTACCTTGTCTATCAATGAGTCGGACCTGCATGAGGTGCCTGTAATGCAGGCAAATGAGAGAGTACCAGTGACGCAGGCACATGCTATGCCTGTAAATGAGGGTTCTAGTGTTATTGGCAATCGAAATGATTTCGATGCTATTAATAACACTATGGCTCTTAGTACACAGGCCATGACTGCGGTTTCCAATATGGCACGACGATTACAAGCAAGAGTACAAGAAAATCAGCAATGGAGAGATGAGGTGTGCTTGTTAAAACAACAAGTAGTTAATATGTGTAAGGAGAAGAAAGAGCTAAAAAGGAAAAATGTACAGTTGGAGAATGCAATGCATTATTATGCAATGGTGATAATGCCAAGACTCACAAAAATTGAAAATAGGGAGAGACATGTAAAAGAGGCTCATGAAAAGTTGTTGAGAGAAGTGAAAAAGAAAAAAATCTGTGAAGCCTTCTGAAAATTTACATGTAATCGAGTAATATTTTCTTTTTCTGAAATAAAATTTCGAGCATTTCTTCCGTTTTTATTTATTTATGTTATTGTTATTATTATTATTAAATTTTTTTTTTAAATTCTGTTTTGCACAAAAAAAAATTTTGTTTGTTGGTGCAGATAAGGAGTATGGCAGATAAAAAAAAATATGATATATATACTCCCCTTAAAATTATGCACAGAATATACACACGCCCCTTTTTTTTTATGTATTTTTATAATGATTGTTAATCTCAAAATATATGAGTCTCCCCCTGAATTAATGCACTAAAAATTACATAAATTTGAAAAAACAAATTACCAATCTATAATACCAAGGGCCCTTAAGATCCAGCCATAAACAACTACACCAAGTGCACTAGCATAAAAGGAGAAAATAAAAATAAAAACAATTTCTTCAGACAAGGTAGAAGCAACCATTATTAAATCCAAGAGAATTTGGAGCACATATAACAAGTAAAAAAATATAACACAGTGCAACAAGAATTTTAACATGTTGATCGGTGATGACCTTGATAATCGGAAGAAATGGAGAAGATTGGGTAGATCGGTGGCGAATTTGTGTAGATCGGCAATGGATCTTGATGGATCAGTCACGGATCTTGATGGATCGGTGATGGAGCTTGATGAATCGGTAACGATGGTGATGCAGATTTCGGGTGGAGAAGTGATGGAGTTCGGTGGATTAGTGAGAGATTTGGGTGGATGATGGTAGTGATGAAAGTGATGGATGATTTTGTGGATGATGGAGATGGTTGTAGACGATGGTGAGCATGGAGATGGAGTCGGCTGAGGATGTGTGGAAGAAGGGGAAAGCGAGAGACCAAAAGAAAAAAAGAGAGAGTAAGGGAGAGAGTGGGTGAGAGATAGAGACGGAACGAGAGAGAGAGAGAGAAAAATTATATATATATAAATATATGTATATTATTATAGTTATTATTTTTTTATAATAATAATTATTATTACTATAGTTATTTTATTTAATTATTAATTTTTTTTAATATAAACATTATATTGGATTATTCATCATACAAAGTTCTGTTCTAATATAACAAAATTGTTCTTCATTTAGAGGCTTGGTAAATATGTCAGCTAATTGACAATTTGTAGGCACAAATTCGAGTTCAATGTCACCTTTGAGTACATGATCTCTTAGAAAATGATGCCTTATTTCAATGTGTTAATGCGTGAGTGCTGAATAGGATTTTTTGAAAGGTTAATGGCACTTGTGTTGTCACATTTTATAGGAATATGATCATAGTGAAGTCCAAAATCTTGAAGTTGTTGTTTCATCCAAAGCAATTGTGCACAACACCCAGCGGCGGCAATGTATTCTGCTTCAGCAGTTGACAGAGCCACTGAGTTTTGTTTTTTGCAAAACCAAGAAGTGAGTGAGTGTCCAAGAAAATGACAAGTACCACTAGTGTTTTTTCGGTCAAGTCTACATCCCGCAAAGTCGGCATCTGAGTAACCAAAAAGTTCAAAGGTGGTTCCCTTAGGATACCATAATCCCAAATTTGGAGTGCCGACAAGATATCTGAAAATGCGTTTGACTGCGGTGATGTGTGACTCTTTCGGTGCGGATTGAAAACGTGCACACATACAAACACTAAACATTATGTCGGGCCTACTTGCAGTAAGATAGAGTAAAGAACCAATCATACCTCAATATTTCTTTTCATCTACAGGTTTACCTTGCTCATCTTTGTCGATTTTTATCGATGTGCTCATTGGAGTTGCTGCCGGCTTTGATGATTCCATTTCAAATCTTTTGAGTAGATCTTTGATGTATTTCGTTTGATTTAAATGGATTCCATCATTAGTTTGTTTAATTTGTAACCAAGGAAGTAATTTAATTCTCCCATCATACTCATTTCAAACTCACCCTGCATGTCTTTAGCAAACTCTTTGCACAAATTTTCATTAGTAGCACCAAAAATGATATCATCAACATAAATTTGAACAATTAGCATATCTTCTTTTTTGATTTTTATAAAAAGTGTTGTATCAATTTTTCCTCTACAAAAGCCTTTGTCAAGTAGAAAATTACTCAATCTTTCATACCATGTTCTAGGAGCTTGTTTCAAGCCATATAAAGCTTTTGAAAGTTTGAAAACATGATCCGGGTATTTATGATTTTCAAAACTGGGAGGTTGTTCAACATAGACTTCCTTCGAAATGTACCCATTTAAAAAAGCACTTTTAACATCCATTTGATATAATTTAAAATCTTTAAAACACGCAAAAGCAAGTAATATTCTAATAGCTTCAAGTCTAGCAACTGGTGCAAAAGTTTCATCAAAATCAATTCACTCTTCTTGATTATAGCCTTGAGTTACTAATCTAGCTTTATTTCTAGTAACAACTCCAGATTCATCCATTTTATTTCGAAAAACCCATTTTGTACCAATAACGGGATGATTCTTAGGTCGAGGGGTTAAAAACTAAACTTCATTTCTTTCAAATTGATTTAATTCTTCTTGCATTGCTAAAATCCAGTTTTCATCATTTTCAGCTTCTAAAAATGATTTTGGTTCAATTTGTGAAACAAACGCTAAGTTACCACAAATATTTCTAACAGAGGAACGAGTTTTTATACCTTCCGCCGCATCACCTATGATGAGGTCCTTAGGATGGCCATGAGCATACTTCCATTCTTTTGGTAGATTTGCGTCATTTTCTGGAAGAACATATATTTCTTGAAGTTTCTCCATTGTCATTTCTTCTTCATGTTCGCGTAATGGATTTTCTTCATTTTCCTTTATGTAGATGCTCTCCATGCTTGGTTGATTTTCTACAATATCATTACTTACAAGATTCTTGGAAATAATGTCGTTAGATTCATCAAAAACAACATGCACAAATTCTTCAACAAGTAGAGTTCTTTTATTGAATACTCTATAAGCTTTACTGGACATAGAATAACCAAGAAATATAGACAACTCATTAGTAATCAATTTAGCATTTTCCGAAGTTATCTTTATTGTTATTTAATACAAAGCATTTACAACCAAAAGCACGCAAGTGACTAATATTAGGTTTTCTACCTTTCCAAAGTTCATAAGTGGTTTTTTAAGAATAGGTCTAATCATGGCACGGTTTATAATAGCTTCTACCCAAAATATTTAGGCAAATTATTTTCACAAAGCATAGTACGGGCCATTTCTTCAAGAGTTCTATTTTTTCTTTCAACTACTCCATTTTGTTGATCCTAGGGCTGAGAAATTATAATCTATTCCTAAGTCATCACAAAACATAATAAAATCACCATTTTCAAATTCTCTACCATGGTCACTTCTAATACTACAAATATTAAGATTTTTCTCATTTTGAATTCTTTTACAAAGTTTTGAGAAATTATAAAAAGCTTCATTTTTGTGTGCTAAAAATAATACCCATGTATATCTAGTATAATCATCAGCACAAACAAGGGCATAAGATTTTCCTCCTAAACTTAATGTTCTAGATGGTCCGAATAGATCAATATGCAAGAGTTGAAGCAGTCTAGTAGTTGAAACGATATTTTTTGATTTAAAAGAAATTCTAGTTTGTTTTCCAAATTGACATGCATCACAAAGTTTATCTTTTTCAAAAACAATTTTTGGTAAACCAATGACTAACTCATTTTTTGAAAGTTTGGAAATTAAATCAAAATGTACATGTCCTAATCTTCTATGCCAAAGCCAACCATTATCATTTATAGCAGATAAACATTTAATATTAGAATGAGAAGACAAATCATGCAAATCAAAGATATATACATTCTTATGTCTATAACCTACAAATAAAGTTTTGTTTTCAAGAGTGTTTTTAATAGTGCAATGAGTTTTCTCAAAATAACTCTATAACCTTTATCACATAATTGACTAATACTAAGCAAGTTATGTTTTAAACCTTCAACAAATAAAACATTCTCAATAATAGGAGAGGGATTTTTACCAATATTTCCTATACCAATGATTTTACCCTTGCTATTGTCGTCAAAAGTCACATATCCGCCATCCTTTGGTTGAAGTGTGGCGAACATAGCTTTATTTCCAGTCATGTGCCTTGAGCATGCACTGTCGAGATACCATCTATCGTTACTGGATTTTGTCTTGAAACATACCTACAAAAATTTGATTTTTCTATTGGTACCCATTTTTTCTTGGGTCCATAAAAGTTAGAATTTGATACTCTTGAAATGTCCTTAGGGACCTATATCTTTTTTATTTTAGCAAAATGATTTCTTTTAACAGGACATGAAAGTGAAATGTGACCTTTTGTACCACAAAAATGACATGTGAGATGAGAGTGATTAGAAGATGCATACACAAAGCTATTTTTGACAGTTTTTACTTTTGAAAAATGTTTATATCCAATTCCAGCTCTACCAAAAGTACGGTTTTGATTTTTAAGAATTTTATCTAAAGTCTCTCTACCTTGAGTGAATTTTGAAAGAGTAGTTTTCAAATCTTCAATATTTTCTTTCAAAATAATTTGCTCCTTTTTTAAAGACTCGTTTTTTTTTTGCAATACAACTAAATGTTTTTCAGAAATTGAAGACTCTTTTCGAGTTAAAATCTCATTTTCCTTTTTCATGGCTTCATTTTCTAAAACATTTATCTTGGAAGTCAATGATTCATTTTCTTTTGATAAACTTGAAATTACTTTCTTTTGACAATTATTTTTCAAACTAAGTTTCTTAAATTCAGCATGTAATTCATCAAAAGCTAATTGTAATTCATCAAATGTAAATGATTCGTCATTTACTCATTTTCGTTTCCAAGTGCCATTAAGCATAGGTTAGCAACCTCATTTTTGCAAACTTCGGTTTTTGTGTCGCTTTCATCACTATCTTCTCCCCATGCTGCAACCATAGCTTTTTTCTTGTCCTTCTTGAATTTTTTCTTAAGTTCTGGACATTCTGATTTGTAGTGTCCAGGTTTGTTGCATTCGTAGTAGGTTACTTCAAATTTTTTGTGATTTTCTCCTCTTTGAAAATCCCTATTGTTGAAGTCTTTTCTGAAAAAATTTCGTACACCTTGTTTCTTTCTCACAAACCTTTGGAACTTTCTAGTGATGAATGCCATTTCCTCATCCTCATCTGAATCATCTTCCTTGTCCTCTTGATGTTTCGAGGTGGATTTAAAGGCTATTCCTCTTCTTGTTATTGTCCTCATCTTCCTTTCCTTCTTGCATTATGAGCTCATGAGTTAAGAGAGATCCCATTAACTCATCTAGACTTAGCTTTGATAAATCCTTGGCTTCGGTAATGGCAATGACTTTTGTCTCCCAACTTTTTGGTAATGACCTAAGCACTTTTCTTACAATTTCAGCATTAGTATATATTTTGCCAAGAGAAGTTAAACCATTCATAATATCAGTAAAACGAGTAAACATTTGAGGAATAATTTCATCAGGTTTCATTTTAAAGAGTTCATAATTGTGGACTAGCAAACTGACTCTAGATTCTTTAACTTGTTCGGTTCCCTCATGAGTTACTATAAGCTTGTCCCAAATTTCTTTTGCAGTTTTACATGTGGAAATTCTGTTAAACTCATTGGCATCTAAGGCGTAGTACAACATGTTTGTAGCTTTGACATTAATTTGAGCCATTCTAGTATCTGATTCATCCCACTCATCTTCAGGTTTTGGTACCCTAAGTCCATCTACAGTTTTGGTAGGAATTTTTGGATCATTGCAAATAATTTTCCAACATTCATAATCATTAGATTGAATGTGTATGGTCATCCTAGTTTTCCAATAGCTAAAATTTGTGCCGCTAAATAGAGGTGGCCTATTAGATGCTTGTCCCTCGGGTAAGGAATAACTAGGGGTTGCCATGATCTACTCTAAGACGGTTAAGTCACAGAAACTAGAGTCTAGGCTTTGATACAAATTGTTATCCCAGATAGGCAACCCAAGAGGGGGGTGAATTGGGTTATTAAAAATTTCACAATATTAAAATTAACACAATATTCAGAATTTTAATAAATAAAAAAAACAGAATAATAATTATCAATATAAAAGTAAGAGAGATAGGGAGAGAAAATCAAACACTGCGATTTATAGTGGTTCGGTACGCCAGGCCTACGTCCACTCCCCAAGGAACCTCCTTGAGAATTTCTTTACTATCAATTGAATAAATACACCACCAAGCTTGTGAATTTGGCACAGGACTTACTCTTATCTATTGAGTCTCACTCAACAATAAAAGCCTTACCCTTACAAAATCTCTCACAAAAATAAGGAATAAGAATAAGTGGTACTAAACCCACTTTTACAATAATTCTCTCACAAAGAGTAGATATGAAAGTGTAAGAACAAAGGCTAGACTTAGATCTGAAAGTGAAAGAGCAGAATACAATTTAGAGCTCACAGAAAATTTTCTCTTCAAGTTCTTGATTTTTTCTCCACACACAACACTTCTATTTATACACAAAAATATACCCGTTGGACGCTCCTTGCTGACGTCATGGCTTACATAAGCACGTTCCTGACGTCATGGCTTACATAAGCACGCTCCTGATGTCATGGCTTACATAAGCACACTCATTGATTTTAAATAGTCAGCAAATGTTAATAATTAAAAGATAAAAGTAAGACTAATTTTTCTTTTCCTTTTGTTTATTTTTTTTAAACATGGAGCCACCGTTTTTGTAGACAATTTAATACAAAGTTCACAACTTTTAAACAAACAAATGATTTGCTCCATCTATTATATATATATACACACACATATATATAACTCCATTTTTTTCTTCTTGTCTGATTATAATATGATAAAATCAATTTAGTGTAGAAAGTTTAATAGCGCACGTGATGTATTTATTTTATACTATATGCATTATATATATATATATATATAACGTTCTAATCAAATATTTGCATACAGAAAAATCTCTTTAATAATATTTATGATGGATCTGAAAATATATGCCCTCTTTAAAATATTGTATATGTTGTAGAGATTTTAAACTAAATATATTCTACCACTCCATATTAATTTTGTCAAAACAAGACAACCTATCAATATCAAATTTGTCAAAATAATACAACCAATCCATCATTTTTGTCAAAATAATATAATTAATCAATTTTTAATTTGGTCAAAAAGTAAATAATGATTAGCCTCAAATTTCAAAAAGTGAATAGTAAAGTTTTCAAAAATATTTTTATTTAACTAATATTTAACAAATATGTATATTTTAAAAAGATAATATTTTGTGTCAAATAACTATGTACGTTAAAAAAATCCAAATTGTTACAAATAATATTTTAAACATCATCAAAAGTAAATAATACAAATAATATTTTAGACATCATCAAAATTA
Organism: Camellia japonica; assembly: GCA_030407325.1. NCBI lineage: Eukaryota > Viridiplantae > Streptophyta > Magnoliopsida > Ericales > Theaceae > Camellia > Camellia japonica. Next base: position 5,941 of record JAPPVO010001270.1, on the reverse strand, counting down.
AATAATATGATTAACAACAGTCAACATCGACTACATACAAAACGAACATCACTAACCTTCCCGCCTCAGAGTCATCTTCTACACAACTGGGTTAACCGTGTGTGACTGTCAACGTCGGCCGATTTTATACGAAATTCCTCGTCTAACCAATGTAGGTTTCACTATCGAGTCGTGACTGCGTTGTGTGATTATTGCCAACATCATCAACATAATACATTCAAAATAGGTACACACAGAAAAGCAAATCAATATCATGATTCAAACTTTTTCCATTCCTGATAGCGTAGGATTCGCTCGCAAGGAAGGAAATGATAAAAGTCTATACTGAGCTTGGTGCAAATGTGTAATTTTACCTAATTGCGAAATCTCACATTAACCTCTGTGTTCAGTCAAACGTGTGCTGGTAGTATACCTTTTTACCGTAATTTCATTTATTATGGGACCTTTGGGTTCATAAAATAAAACGTAGGATTAAATAATTTACAATTTGGGATTTTGGGATTTAATGGGGCTTCACCCAAAAAAAAATTCCACTATTTTTTGTTTACTTTAATCTTCTTCTTCTTCTTCTTCTTTGTTTCTTTTTTTTTTTTTTTTTTTTGAAATTTAAAAAAAAAAAATTGAAATTTTCCGTTTGGTTTCATCAAGTAAAATCTAAAAATCACTAAACACAAAAATAAATTAATAAAAAAATACTTAAAAAAAGGGGTAAACTGTCAATAAGTCATAATAGTTAGACTTAATTTCTATCAAATCCTATTGAAAATAAGTTCTAGTAAAATTGCCGCTAAAAATAATTTTTTATGACGCTTTTTTGTATATTGCTAAAAATTAACAATTAGTGACTTTTTTTGTTACGATTTTTATAAATTGTCGCTAAAACTTACAATTAGTGACGTTTTTCTTTGACAAAATTTTCAAATTATCGCTGAAAGTTGAAAATTAGTGACGCTTTTTTGCTACGATTCTTTTAAACTGTTGCTAAAATTTATAAATAGTGACATTTTTTGTGACAGAATTTTCAAACTGTTACTGAAAATTAACAATTAGTGATTTTTTTTAATAGTGTATGATGAAAAATGTTATTAATTATCATAGGATCTATTAGACAATAAGTCCACAAAAATGCAAGAGATTCCAAAAGTTTTACCAAAATTTCTACCAAAATGTCTCACATGATTATGAGACTCATATAAGACCCACATGATATAGGTCTCATACTCATATAAGACATTTGGTAAAAATGTTAATAGAATTTTTTGTGTCTCTAACACTAGTCCACATATTAGATGCAAGTTTCCCCCCCCAAAAAAAAAAAAAAAAAATCTCAAAACACAGAAAAATTACGGTCCTAACTATAGCAATGTCACAAATAATCTCAACTATTTATTTACAAGCGACTCATGCGGAATCAACCCGCACCATAAAAATAAAAAATAAAAAAAAAATAAAAAAATCACTTTATATATATATATTGGATTATTGTGGAATGAAAAATCATACATGTCCCTGAATTTTTTTAGTACTCAGCAAATATGTTTATTTTTTTAATTTTTTAAATTATCAATAGGTTCAAATTCTTTTTTTTTTTTTTTGTGTGCCAAAAGGACATAATTTATCCGAAAGAATAACTATTTGTTGAAATAAACCTATCTATCTATCACTCGAAATCAACCTATTTATTAAAATTAATTTATCTCTTTATGGGTTGAATTTCACCAAACTAACTATATGTTGAAATGTAATACATGTTACTCATTCAAAAACCTATCTGTTGAAATATGACTTATATATTATTCATTCAATGCTCCATTTGTTAAATATTACACATTTCTCTATTCACGACCACCACCTACTGTTGCCTGCCGCTAGTCATTGTCGGCAATTACCTATCACTAGCAACTTTTCTGATCAATTTCCTGGCGTGTCCTTATCACTAAATAATTTTTTTTCTTGAATCTAATTCCTTATACCCCTTTGGAATAAACTTTTCATCAATTTTCTCAATTTTTTTTTAATGTTTGTAATTATTTTGTATCATGATTTGTGTGAATATTTATAATTAATTTTTTGTTTGAAACGTAAAAAAAAAATTTTAAAAAAATGATATATTGTAATTATCTTGTATAAAAATCTGTTTTTCTAAAGTAGGTTCTAAAAAGGACACTTAACCACCATGCCGACCTCATTGACTTTGTAGGAAATTTCTTAATGGCTTGATTTGTCTGTAAATTTCTACTTAACCCACTTATTTACCCTACATTGCATATTAAACCACTAATTTACCCTACATCAATATTAAACCATTTTTTTTTATAATATAATTATATATTTGTTTATCAGATTCAAATTTTGACATCTTCCCAAAACCCTAACTTTTTATATTGGAAAGTGCTATAATACACATTCCTTGAAAGGGAAAATGCTATACTTAAAAATTGAACTGCAATGGTTCATAACTTTCCATCAAGTTAGATCATAACAAAATCAAAAGGGAAATCAATAGTGTGTATCACTAAAAACGTGCACATCATAAGAATGTTATAATTTTTTACAATAAAAGTTCTGAATGTTTGTGATATGTTAGAGCATCTCCAACCTTGAACCAAAGTTTTCATCAAATCTGAGTAAAAAAATGACTTTTTCCTCAATTTGATACTGAGTGCTCCAACGGTTGATTTTCATTAAATTTTCATCAAATCTGTGCCGGGATAATCGGTTGGTCGACCGGTTAAGCCAATTTTTTTTTTTTGGAACTTTTTGAACCTTTTAGTGGTTGATCGGTTGGTCGACCGGCCGGTCAACCGGCTGGTCGACTGGTAAGGCAAAAAATTTTTTTTTTTTTTTTTTTTCAACTGTTTGACCTTTTTTTTTGAACTGTTTGAACCTTTTGGTGGTCGACCGGTTGGTCAACCGGCTGGTCGACCGGTTGGTCTCCCCCAACAGTCATGCACAGTGTTTTGATGAAATGCGGAGCCTGTCCTCATTTTGGTGAAACGTTTGGTGAAATCTCGATTTGATATCAATTTGGTGAAATCGTTGGAGCATGAAAAAGTGTTTTTTTCACCAAATTTTAAATTTGATGCCAGATTTGGTTTAGGGTTGGAGATAGTCTTATCTCATTTTGTGATAAAGTTACAAATACTAAATTTTATAGTGTGCACACTAAAATTACAAATGACAAAATTATGACATTTTGTGATGAAAAAAGTTTGATATTTTATAGTAAAAAAATAGTGACATTTTGTCATTCATGTTAGAAAATTTTGTGAAATTTTGTAGAAAAGTTACGAAGAATATATACCATATACACCTATTTAGTGGTGCACAAAGTAGTATCTCCAAAAATAAAATTGGTTCATAGCAAAAATACCATGAAAGCCTCATAATTAAGACCACTTTAGTTCATAACAAAACACTACAAAATTTTATAACCAAGGCAACTGTAGTTCATAACCAAGCACAACAAAGCCGTGCAACTATAGTTTAAGTTAGGGTATAACCAAAACGTAACTGACCACAATACAGAGTCATACCCAAATCACTACAAATTTAATCACCACATAACCTCATAACAAAGCACCAACATAATTTATAACTAAGACCAAAAAATTTTATAACTGGGACAAAGGATATACACCTTTTAAGTGGTAATCATTTAATAATCTCAGAATATTATGTAACATTACTTATGTGGTGTTTTAAACTAGTTACGTAATGAAAAATTTCATGAGTGAGTCATACGACTCACTTTTGTTAAATAGTTAGGAGACATAGAATAATTCACTTAGCATTTATTACAATTTTTCATTGACTGAATTTTCAAGTACAACAACCTCGTGACGATTGCATGTGTGGTGAATTTTTGAGTGCTATTAGTCAAGGCCTTTGAAAGTTCTCATGTGTGTGGGAAAAATGAAGGTCTCATGACTATTTGAGATGTGAACAACAAAAGACCCTTACATACGATGGAAGCTTTGTCAGCTAGATTGAGGGCCTAAGCTAGTATACAGTGTGAAGCCTTAGGTGTTTTTGGTTATGGGCAACACTTCTGGTGAAAAGTCATGTAGTAGGGGATGCCTTGACGACATTAGACCCTTCGGTGGGGTGAACGCCTTGCTCATGGGCTACCTCAGTGCACTGAAGCAAACTGATTGATTGTATGAATGTGCAATAACATGTATTTGGGATGCATTTGAAGTGTGGGACTTCTGTAAGGGAGTTGCTTTTACTTGACCAAACATTGATCCTCCAAATGTTAAAATAAGTGAAAATTCAACACTTACATGTTCAAAAGAGATTAGTGAGCTTGAACTTGGTGAAGTGTAAGTGCTACACAGGCAAAAATTTATTTCACTACACTTAAATAGTCAAGTCTTGACAATTTAGGAGTATTTTAGGAAGATGTTTAGAAGTCGATTTTTTTTTACTTTTTTTGATTTTTTAACTTTTGTTTTTTTTAATTTTTATTTATTTATTTATTTATTTTTGTAAGAGAGGAAATGGGTTAAAAGCTGGGAAGTAAATTTTAACCCACTTCCCAAAATACCCCTGAATACTACATAAATAATGTCCGTACTATTCTAAAGGGAATGGCTTCCCTCTAGATCACGAACTGGAGGGTACTATTGGGCCCATGGGAATCCACCAAGGGTCCCGTTTTGATAATCCAAACCGTCAATGTGTAGAATTTGTCAAGTGTTATATGTCTGTAAAAAAATCACGTTGATCGAATATTGATAGCTATGTGATCAAATTAGATTTTTGTAAACCATTTATTTTTCATTGCCCATTTTTTTATTCATACAACACTGATTTGATCACATAGCTATTGATATCCTATCAACATGATTTTTTACAGGCATATAGTACTTGACGAGTTCTACATATTGCACGGTTCAAATTATCAAAACGGGAGCCGTGATGGACCCTCACAAGTTCAACAATACTCTCTAATTCGTGGTTTAACTGGAGAGAACCCATTCTCTATTCTAAAAATAATAATTTTTACTTTTAACATGTGTGTACTAAAGAAATTTTCTTTTCTATTATAATAATCAGATGACATGACCTTTGTGTGTTTTGTCAATAGCCTAGAGGCTAAGAGACCAATAATTTTAGTTGTTGTTTAAACAAAGAGTTTTGTTAAAAACAGTTCTAAGAATTATCGATAAGTACTTTGGCTTCTTTTAAAAATATGGTTAAAAGTAATTTTTTTAGCTTTTTTAAGTCATGTCTCCTTTTTATTTTTTTTACATATTTTTAAAATAAAAAAAATCAAAAAGTTAGATTGCGTTTGGTAGAGTTTTGTAAATATGATTTGAGAGTATGAGTTGTATTTTGAGTTTGTGAGTTATGAAATTATGATTTGAGTGTAGAAAATTTATTTGGTTATGGTTTTTGAATAGAGTGTTGAATTGCGTTTTGAATTGAGTGTGGAATTGAGTTTTGAAAGTTTGATTTGACATGTAAAGTAAGAAAATTTGTTTGGTTACGAGTTTTGGAAAGAGTTTTCAAAACTTAATTCAAATTATTATAACTCATGACAAAACACACTGCTTTCACACTATTGAAAATTCTGATCAACACTCATAACCAAACTCTTTTTAAAATTCAATTAAAAAAAATTATTATTAACAGAAAATAACATTGATCAATTTTTTAATTGAAAATACTACAAAGGAAATAATTTTTTTTTCAAAATAAATATTCAAAAAAATTTAAATCATAAATATTTAAATAATCTAAAAAATTTAATAAGTAAAAAATTAAAATAAATATTCAAAAAATTTAAATCGTAAAAATTTAAAAACAATTCTACACTCAAATCGTAACCAAACACATAAAACAAAACTCAATTAAGAAATTATATTTAAAACTCATAACCAAACACATAACTCGAAACTCCATATTATTTTCATAACTCTACATTCAAATCGTA
>JAPPVO010001269.1:0-29554 GCA_030407325.1 Camellia japonica | reverse complement strand
ACAGCACTCTAAAAAAATTTGTGAGATCAGTTATCACAACATAGGCCTTTTACCACTAAGTTGAAATAACAAAGCACCTTGGGAAAAGTTAATGATTGCATCATGGCTGTCTAGATTAGATTCAATTTGCAGGGCTTTAAAGATCATTTTCTTGCTAGTGAGACTTTACCCACTACCTCTTCATTAGCATCTTCAACTTTAGTTTCTAGCAATTGAAGACGGGATAGTTCTTGCAGTGATTTCGTGATGGCCTTGGTAAGCGTGATTCGCAAGGTGGTTCCTGCGGTGGTGGTTCACATGGACGTGGTAATAAGTGTGACCATATTGTGGTTCCACTAACCATACTGAACGATGATGCTACACTACCACAACAAATTTCCACTCGTGGACATGTGACTCCTGCTTTTGATTCTCATAATGCACTCACTACTCAAATTAGTAATCATGTTGAGCTTGTCCAAACATTTCTTCCCTCGTCTTTTACTGCCACCTTGGCTTATTCAGGTAATATTGCATGTGTAGCCAATTCACCCCAACCTTGGCTCATAGATTCCAGAGCTTGCTCTCATATGTTTGGTAATTCATATCTTTTTTCTACTTCGACTCCTGTTACACCACATATTGTCTCGGTCAATGGATCTTCAGGTCCTATTAGTAGGAAAGGTGTTCTTCAACCCACTAAGTCATTACAATCTGTTATCAATTCCTTTCGAGACGAAGAGTGGGGCTGGAATTTCTATTATGAAGAAGGAGATTCCATGACTGATAGCAGCAAGAGTTTGTGATGATCGAAAGAGAGAAAAAGAGGTTCCAACTAGTTCACCTTGTTCGTTGAGGCTCCAATGGTCTAGGTTCGAATTGTGAGGTGAACCAAGGAGGCTGTTAGCTAGGGTTCGAAGGAAGGTCATCCAACTAGTGTTTCAAATTTGATTGGCGATGAAGTCAAACGCCAACGGAGAGAAATGATTTGCCAATGGATCTGGTTGACAACAATTCCAACGATGATGACAATGATTCTGGTAACTATGGTTTCAGAAAAGTCCAAGCTCTAATACCATGTTAGCAGAGATTGGAAAAGAGAAAAAGGACTTAATGGCTGCTCAGTTATTGCCTAAGAAAATTACATAATACAAAAGAACCTAATAAACAATGATACCCTAAGAAAAGTGAAGCAACTGACAATAATTAAACTACCCTCAAGTATTAATATATTATAGAAATTTTTAAGTGTGTAAACCTAAGTAATTGTTTTCAAAGATTCAATTAAGAACTACAATAGAAGAAAATTTTGCACCAAACATTTCCCAATGTAAAACATTTATGTTGAGAAAATCAAATAATTAACAAGATTTTTCTTCTCAGATAATCCCTTCTTCCCTAGTTTCATTTTACACTGGCAGGAATCATTGAATGCTATCATGAGGACAATGCTACGTCAAGGAGCCTTCAACAGAAGTATATACCATAACAGGCTATAATCTTCAAATATATGCATATAAAATTTTAGAACGTGTGAGTCACCACCTAGTTCTGTTTTTAAAGTGCAGCCTGCTACCTCTAGTTAGTGGTTCTGTAATGTGAACAATCTAACAAAGCTACGAGTTCAAATTTAAAAATCAACCAATAAATGTTCCTATTGTCAAATATGCTACATATGCAAGACACAAAGACACACACATCCAACAAATTCTACTATAAATATTGTACCTATTATGATAAACAAGTTAGAGAAGCATCACCTGCTCTCTGGACATTTCTTCTTTCCACTGGTCCTGATATTTCTGGAATAACAGAATAAGAGTGCTTTGCAAATCAAGAGGCAGATCAGGCGGAAACAGCTTCAGAATATCATCACCGGTGAAGTTCTCATTTACACATTTTCTGATAAGCGAACGAAGGCATGCCAGAACCTACGGTCAGAATTTGTACATTATTTATATGCCAAAGCTGGTTTAAAATTGGGGGGGGGGGGGGGGGGGGGGAAGATTATAGATGGATTATAGAACTGGATAGAAAAATAAGAATACAAGTGAAGTAATATCCATAGCAACAAACAAAATATTATTAATATACAACAAAAAAGTACAATAAAAAAGAGAAGCAAAGGTCCACCAGAGAGGGAAGTAAAAGAGACCCAAGATTAATATGTCCTAAAGACAGTATTGCAAAGTGAAAGATTTGCTGTTTTGGCCTTTTTTTGGGTGCAGATGGGCAACAATCAAAATTGTTTAACTGATAACAAAATAAATTATTATACCAGGTTTTTCAAAAATGGGAAGAAACAATGCAGCAATAGATTAGTTAAACATTAAAATTAAAAAAAAAAAAATTTATATAAAAGAAAAGAAAAGTACATATCCATACTAGCTCTAAATTAGCTTCACTGTAGTTCTTACTTCTTAGAGCTCTAAAAAAAATAAAACAAAACTGGTACTGTTTCTCTACATTTCTTGGAGTGAATTTCCTGTGCTTTGAAAACCAAAACCCACAAAACAGAAAATAAAATTAAAAATTTGCTAAAACAGGTTTTTTTTTCCCAAAAATCTAATGAAACAATGCAGCACTAGATTTGTTTTAAAAATATGTACATCATAAATTGCAGGGCTGAAATATTTTCATATTATATAAACCCCAAGATTTTCTGGGAAAATTTAGTGTTATTGTTAGCTAACCCAACAATTTTTTCTTCATTTCACTGTAATTCTTTGAACTCTAAACAAATCAAGCAAAATTTGGCACTGTTTTCTCTGCATTTCTTGGATTGCAACCTACCTTTTGCGTTTCGAAACCAAAACTCACAGAATTGAAAAATAAATAAATAAAACAAAAATTGTTTGAAAAGAGACAGAGAGAGAGAGAGAGATTACAGGATCGAGTTCGGCGGAGGAAGGAAGACTGAGGAGAGACTGAAGGGAAGATTTGTCGGGGGCAGAGAGACCGGTTTTTCTGGTATTCCAAAGAGTGGAGAGGATGTGTTGGAGGTCTTCTTGGGACTTTATGGTTGATAGCTTGTGCAGTTGCAGGTATATCACTGTCTCTCCCTCCATTTTCCTCCCACTTTTCTCTGCTTGTCGCTGCCACTCGTAATGTTTAAAACCCTCTCTTTCTTCTTCCTTTTTTTTTCTTTCTTTTTTTGAGAAGTTACAAAATAAAAATAAAAAATATTAACAAATTTTTTAATTTTTTAATTTAAATCATAATTTTTTGATTTATTTTTAATTTAAATCATTTATCTACTTAAAAAGTAAAATCGACAAAAAATATATATTTTAGTCATTAAATTTAACAAAAAAAAATATATTTTAAACATTTCTTATACACAGGTTGAGTTTCATGGCTAAGAGCATCCATACCAAGCTCTTCAAATTCTTAATCAAATTATAACTTAAAAAGTTATTTTGTTATTTTAGCTAGTAACCTTTTTAGTACCACTTCATCAAACTCTTTATTCTAACTCAATCCTATTAAAATATTATTTTTTTATTATATTTGTTATTTTTTTATTATTAAATTGATGAGTTGGATTGATCAAGTAGTACTAGAATGCCAGCCAAGCAATTCAAATGTTCCTTTGTAAAGGTAAAACTAGAGGAAACGAGTGCTTGCGGTTCAACTCAGGCAGTCATCATGTTGATCTCCGATTGAGTTGAAAATTTTTGTGGTTGATCTACTCAATCAACTCAAAAATATAAACAGATCGGATCATTAGAGAGTCACCGACACGGTAGCCAACTGGTGCTTTTTGGGCAAAACATAAAGACCCCAAATCCAAAATTGAACCATATTCTTCGATCATTCTACTCTACATTCCATCCTCTCTCTAAGAGTTATATTCAATAACATGAACAATCAACAATACATTTCACACTTAATTACTTTCAACTAAACAGTGGTAGACAATGAGCAACCAACAATACATTTCACTTTCATTGAGGCAATTTATTGAACAATTGTGATACAAGAATTTTGTGCACACAAATTTTTAAAGATGTTTAGCATGAAACAACTTAATTCAATCAAAGAGCCACTGATGGTTCTCAAATAAAATTATAGAGCCCAATTTATCCAATCTAATCCAAATCTAGAGTACAACAGAGAGAGAGAGAGAGAGAACCTGAGCTTCAGATATGGTGAAAGCAGATGCTGTGGAGTGGTTGCCGCTCTATAGTTTTGGCACAGAAGAGGAAGAGGGTAGAGTTTAGCGCGATAGAAAAAAGAAAAGAAATAATAAAAAATGAATAACGATGAACAGTACCTCTTTTGTTGTAGCGAGACACTGTAGCACCCTTAAATTTTGACGTGCTTGTAGCCAAGCCCGGCCCAGAGATTTCCGGGGCCCCAAGCTGATAATTAACTAATAAATTTCTGAGACCCTTCACATTTTTTTTTTTCATTGAATGAAAAAAAAAATTGAAAGTAAAAGACAAAATATTTGTGTCAAACTCACAAAAAATAGTTAGCATTACATTACAATAACTAATAAGTATCGTTTGATTTTCACTCTTATTGTATTTTTATAAGCAAATAAATCAATCATACTTGCATAATCTAATTTTTTTGCAAAATCATTTTCAATGAATAACAATGCTAATTATTTTAAATGGGCCTTTCAATTTTTTAATGGATTAATTTATTTTAAGTTAATTTGGGTCTTCCTTAATTTTTTTTGGACTTAAAATATAGGGTTAATTACACTAATAGTCCCTATAGTTTGGGACTTGTGTCACTTTGGTCCCTGACTTTTCAATTGTGACACATTTGACTCTGAATTTTGAATCTTGTTCCAAATAAGGACAATTGAAAATATCATTAGATTTTTCAAGGGTAAAATCATCAATTTGATAAAATATAAACTAATTTAACAAAAATAAATATCAAAAAAATATTTTTAATTTTTTAAAAATTATTTTTATCCACCAATGATAAAATTATGTAAATTAATAAAAATTACATAATTAATTTTTTAAAATTAATTTTACATGATCATCATCCAAACACATAATAAAAATTAATTTGGTAAAAAAAAATAAATGTTTAAAAGATTTATCAATTTTACATAATTTTATTTTTAGTGGGTAGAAATAATTTTTAAAAAATCAAAAATATTTGTTTGACATTTATTTTTGTCAAATTAGTTTATTTTTTTATCAAATTGACAATTTTTCCCTTGAAAAATCTAATGATATCTTTAATTGTCCTTATTTGGAACAAGATTCAAAATTCAGGGTCAAATGTGTCACAATTGAAAAGTCAGGGACCAAAGTGACACAAGCCCCAAACTATAGGGACTATTTGTGTAATTTGCCCTAAAATATACTTAATATATTAGACTAAACTATAATAAGAGAGACCCTTTTTTTGTATCTATTTTCAATGAATAACAATGCTAATTTTTTTAAATGGTCTTTCAATTTTTTAATGAGTCAATTTATTTTAAGTTAGTTTGGACCTTTTTTAATTTTTTTAAACGTAAAACATACCTAATATATTACACTAAATTATAATAGGAGGGGCCCCTTTTTTTAGTCTATTTTGAGGGCCCGGCCATGGCCTTGTGGCCTATGCCCCAGGGTCGGCCCTGCTTGTAGCGAAATTGATGGACCTGGTTTTTTAGAGTTTATCTCACTAGTTTAGTTGGAAAAGAACTCTACCGAGTTTGATGAGGTTGCTCTAAAATAACATTATTTTTTATTATCGATTTTACTTAATTAATGAAAATAGGTAAATGGTTTATATTGAAAAAAACAATATTTGGGGTTTAAATTTGGGAGATTGACCAATAAGTCTCATATTTTGGACTTGAAATCCATGTAATCTCATATTTTTTCCTTGTGATCCATTTAGTCCTTTTGGATATGTAATAACTCATTTGTCCGCCACATTAGAGTGTCATATTTGGAAAAAGAACACTGAAGAGTTTTTTAGTGTTACATCATATCCGCCACGTTAGAGTGTCACACTTGACAAAAAGTACACTAAATAATTTTTAATTTTTTTAGAGTGTCATATTATACTCGCCACATTGGTATATCATATGTCACGTTTGGAAAAAGTAAACTACGGAATTTTTAATTTTTTTTTAGAATGTTACATCATGCCTGTCATGTTGTTACGTTTGAAAAAAGTACATCAATGATTTTTTTTTTTTTGAAGTGTCATATCATACTGGTCCCGTTGTCAAATTTGAAAAAAGTACACTAAAGAGTTTTTATTTTTTTTGGAATAAAAGTTTTTGAGTGTCACATCATACCCACCACATTGTCACATTTAGAAAATGTACACTAAGGAGTTATTAATTTTTTTGGAGTGTCACGTCGTTGGAATGTCACATTAATACTTGCCACATTGGAGTGTCATATCATACCTGTCACATTAATAAAGGGTATAGTTGTCTACCAAAACACTACCAAAATAAAAAATAGGATCACACAGAAGAAACTCTCTACTAATAGGACTTAACATATCAATAGAAAAAACTTTATACTAATTGGAGTACTTGTTTGTCAGATAGGATTTATTGATAAATATCTCTTTAAAGTAATAAAATGAAAAACTTAAGATTTATTTTGTTACAAGAGTAACTGTGATATTGTTTTTGTAATTTTTTTTTTTTATTTTTCTTGATAAATTATACTTTGTTCTTATATATTTGGTCATTTTCTCACTTTAGTTCTTTTTTTCTTTTTTTTTCTTCTTTTTGCTCATTCATGTTTCAATTTTTTTTCTAGTTTATCCTTTTTCTTTTTTCTTTTTAAATTATACAAAAAAATCACGTTAACTACCACATGACATAAAAATATGTTATTATATTATGATTTGACTTTGTGTTAAATGTGTGATTTATATATAATAAAATATTTTTATGACACATGTCTATCAATGTGCTATTTTTTTTTCTAATTTGGACATAAGTCAGTTTTTAGATTAATTGAGATAAATTTGAAACAAAAGGGCCAAAGTGGAAGAAAAAATATATATTATTATGAAGCAAAGTGAAAAAATAGCCAAACATAAAGGAATAAAGTGTAATATATCTTTATTTTTTTTAGAGTATAAGTTTTTAGTTGTGAATATATATTTACTAGTAGGTGGTATATGCAATACGTGCGTAATTAAAATAAGTACAAACAAAACAAACAAATATTACATTTTGTGTGTCACTCAAATAGTAAGTGTATTCTTTATCAAACCTAAGGTGTTAGGTTCAAGTTTTATCCTATTTTTTAATATATATATATATTTTTTTTTAAATTGAAAAATCTACTTGGCACATAGAGAAGTAAAGGCTTCAGTACACCAACATAAGTGTTCACTTTTATATACAGTTTAGCGGTTAGCACACGTGATACATATGCAATTCAAATAAATAACAATAAAATAAAATATTTGCTATATATATTATGTGCTAGTTAAGCGGTAAGAGTATTATTTACCTGACCTAAGATCAAAGGTTCGAGTCTTACTCCTTGTGTCTATTTAATTTTTTGTTTTAAATATAAAAGTCAATACTTAATATTTACTAGGTAAGTGGGAAGGGGTGATATATATACTGGGTTTAAAGGTGGGTGGTAGTGTATGGGTAAGGTTAAGGCGAGAAGATAGTGGTATTCGGTTAGGGGTAGGCAGTGGGTTGATGGTGACATTTGGCCTTTGTGGTGGAGCTATGATTTTATGATCAATGAGATCCTGAATCTCATGACGGAGGCGAACACACCGGTCAGTTTCATGGCCATGTTGCCAGTGAAAAGAACAATATTTGGATGCATCGTACCTGGAAAAAAGAGTGTCAGAAAGAGGGTGAGGTTCAAGAGATTTTAGGTGGCCTTTCTCCACCAACACTTTCATGGCTCAGAATAGGATCATGTAAAAGGGGTAAAAGTTACGATTCAGGGGTCGGTTTGAATTGTGGGGTTGTGGGTGGGTATTGGCAAACGAGTTGACTATTTTGGCCAATATGGTAATAGTATTGACTTCTGAAGGCTTCACAACTGTACCACTACTACTAATAGCATTGGAACCGCAAAGAAATGTTTTTCTCATGAGCTCTTTCTCATCTACTATAATTCTCTACTTTATGGCGTCGTCAATCTGGACCCCCGTCTCATGTAATTCCTTGAAAGTAAAGAGTGGAAGGACTATCATTTTCTATAACATTTTGCCATGCATATTTCTAACCACCATTCGAATGGCCGCCTTAGCTCTCCACCTAATTACAAACTCCACAAAGCTCTCATTTGGTTATTGACAGGTAACCTCTAACTCTAGAGTGGTTACCTCGATCTAAGTGTTATAGGAATATTAAGTAATGAAAGCCTCAGCTAACTCCTCTAAATTTTCGTTTACTTTATCCTCTAACTTGGCATACTAGGTGACAGTTACTCTCGAAAAAGTCCTCACAAATAGAGACAATTTCTGAGGACGGGTCAGACCCATGGGTTTCAAAACATCTGAAAATAAGCAGATACGCACCATAGGGTCCCCAAACCCATCAAACCGACCCACATGTGGCATTTTGAATATTTTCGGTAATCTCACAGCTGCCTTTGTATACCCATCTTCGATGTTTGGAATGGAATTGATCCCTTAGGATTTTTTGAACATCTTCTCCAATTTGGCTATCTTTAACATAGCCGGATCAAATTCAGCGAGGTCAAGGGGGAAAAGCCCTTCAATAGGCTGTGTTGGAGCTTTGAAGGTTAGGGCTTGAGCTGGCTTCTCTTACTGGCCAAGTTCTGGGAAATTCGTGACCATCAAAAGTGGGTCTAAAACCGAATGATTGATTAGTAATGGATGTATGGTAGTTGCCCCTGTTGGTTGTTGCATGCTACCAATGGCATCGCCTTGAACAGTTATGGTGTGATTAAGATTGTCCATGGTTCGCTGAAGATTGGTAATCATCTCTACTAAATCTAGTGGATTCTGAGCCATTGTAGAAATTGGTGAACGAACAACTAGGATATTATGCAGAGGGGATCTGAGAGGTGACTAATGTGGAATTTGTTGAAGGGATCTGAGAGGTGACTTATGAGGACTCTGATCTAGCTGGGTTTGTCTAATTCTTCTTCTATTGACAATTGATGAAAGTGACACCAGCAGTAGCTGACCTTGAACTAGATCTGTAGTTTTATAGAGCCTACCAGCACGAGTCCATAGATTTTGAGAGATGTTGGGGTTTTCTGAAGCTATGATAAACTAACTACCTAGTAAAAGAAAAACAAACAAAGAAACAAAACATACATTAGGTACAATCTGGCAACATTTCGGCTTAGTTATCATATATGTACTACTGATCACTGTGTACTCCACTAAGTTATTCTTAACCGAACCACTGATATAAACTAAAAAACCCCTGTATAAATCACCACACACATAGCACATAGCAGGTAAGGCAAATAAAACACACCTATGGGGATTTAGGTTACCTTGTCCTAGCTTTGGGACGATTTAGTGCTCCACTATTCAAATAAGCGGCATCATCACATTTTAGACATGGGAAAACATCATCTCCTAATTTTGGAAGTTGCTAGAGCATCTGTACATATACTAGGCCAGACTAGTCAAAACGGGTACCTCAGCAAGACACCGATATACCTACCCTACCCAACACCTATGACTGAAGGGAGGATCAAGTAGTATGTTGGTGATCTGGATTCGAGGCTTGTATTCTCATCACAACAGAGCCCATGGCTGGCAAGTCGTCCGGGGTGTTAGGTGGCAAATATAATGACTTAAGCACACCATGGATGTAATGCGATGAACATATATACAAAAATAAAATCCACAACATGAAATTCAAGACAATTTTTCTTAATGACCCTAGTAGAGTTGCCAAAAAATGTGGGATGCTTTTGGGGTTACCAAGCGCGGCCTACAGTTCAGACTCCCAATTTCTTGATCTAGTTTCACTAGTACAATGTGAAGCAGAAAATGAGAGTCCATATCTGGCAACTTTTGTATACCTTTGCTGAAAATGGACTATATCATCAAATCTTAGAGTTGATGCCTAATCTTTTGAGAAAATTAAAAAAACCCGTGATTCGTGCCAAAGGCCACTCTTCGTCATAACCAAAGTATCTCGGCTCGGGAACTTAGGTATGAATGGGGAAATGTTTTTAATTGAGCACTCTCCTCACCCGATCAAAAGCTCGGCCTCAACTAAGTCATGATGTGATTTTTATAATCAATATATGCTCATAGTTCGATGTTTAATAATGCTAACATTACTATCTGAGACAATCAAGTATAGATTGTGTCAACAATTTTAGTTATATTTTGATTTCATGCATTTTGAAAAGTTTTTTTGTACAAACTCAGAAGCATAAGAATCAATCACATTCCAACACAAGCAAAACAACCTCCATTCACTGATATTCATACAGATATTTCATTTAAGCATCCAACCTTATGATATAGCAATGGGTATGATAATTTACCATCGCCATGCCTCGTATCATATTGAAGGCGAGGCAAATCAGGGTAAGACATATATATATATATATATATATAAGCCTATTTTAATGATAGATTTCATTTTTAATTTTTAATTTTTCAGTTTTGTATCTAAATCATTTTAAAAATATTTAGATCAATTCAATAAAAATAATTATATAATTTCATTATTTAGTTAATTTTTTTGACAATTAAAAAAAAAAACACAACAACAACAGCAACTTAGGATTTGAGCTTGAAATAAACCATGAGTTTTTAATTTTGTTAATTTAAACTCTAATATTTTAATTTATTTTCAATTTAAATCATTCACTTATTTTTATTAAGTAAAACCAATAGAAAAACAGTATTTTAGTCATTAAACTCAATATACGTATACATGAAGTATATACAATATAATTTTCATTGATTTAAATGACTATGATATCTTCTTTTCCATCGATTGTGCTTAATGGAAATAAGCAAATTGATTAAATTAAAAACAAATCAAAATTTAGGATTGAAATTAATAAAATTAAAAATTTAGTATTTAATTTGTTATAAGAGTCATCTTTGAATTTTTTTTTTTTTTTTTTTTTTTTGCTACCCTCGACTCATTTTACCCATTCTAAATATTTATTAAATATATTTATATGCATGTAAGATATATATAATTTATATTTCTTAGATATAATAAGACAAAAATAATATTAAAAAAAATAACTTGACTTCACCCCTTTTCCATTGTCTCTCATTTGTCTCGCCCTTGATATGATAGAAGGCTAAAGCGGGGCACTACAAGCACGCCCCCGCCTTGCCTCACCAATGGTGCCTGGAGTTCATGGTGGTGGTCATGTTATGAAAGAGAGTAGTAAACGTGGTAGATGAAGCTGAAGGTGGTCAAGGCGGACCTTGAGGTGAGGCAATCAAGGCGATCACCTCAGGCCTCAAATTTAAACAAAATGTAAGGCTCCTAATTAGGTTAGATCTTGCGTTGTGTCATTTTATATTTATATCAAAATTACCTCAATACTAATCCAATCAATTTATTTTTTTATTATTGCATCATATCATTTTCAGTTCGCTCGCGTCTAATTAATATTTCATACCAAAATTTTCACTATTAGTTAAAAATGCCCAATGTATGGCGAAAATAATTTTATTTTAAAAGTTTAATTTTATGAAATTTATCTCTACTAAATAATACCCAATAATGCTTAGTTAGTAATTATACATTAAAAAATATGATAAGGATACTATTTAATATTTGGTGATTCTACTTACACCACTACTTTACCTCTTTACACCTTTCATATGAGTTTTTTTTTTCTTTTTTCCAATTTTATCCATGTATGAAATTACCTTTAAGGACAAAATACTTAAATTAAATATATTTTGTTATCTCCTTACACCCCTTGGCCTTCAATCCCTACTCCTCTTTTTCCTTTCTTAATTTTTCTTTCTCTTACACATCTCTTTTCAAAAAGTAAGAATCATAGTATTTTGATCATTAAAGAAAGTAATGGTTGAAGAAACAATGGTGAAGAACCATCAAAAAAGTGAAATGGTGATTTTTTTTTTTTTTTTTATTTGGTAGGTTTTTGTTTCGTTTTTCTGGACTGGTGTTCGATTTTCGTCTGGTGGTCCGTAATCGAACAAAATAAAATAGTCCGACATCACATTGTTGAACAAAAAATATAAGTCTGGTAAACCAACTACCGAATAAAAGATATGTTAGGTTTTTATTCTTGGCAATCCCGTTTGATAAAACTCCTTTCAGTTGTAATTTTGTTCAACTTTTATTTCAGTGAGGCTACGAGTTTTTAGATGCGAATCCAACCCGAATTGTGCCTTGCAGAGATGTTTCAGAAGTTAATTCTTGTATGTTTTCCACTTCACTGACTATGTCGGGGATCGAGCTGCTTGTCCGCTCGAGCGGCCATTTGTGCACTCGAGCGAAGAATCTTTGGTTCCAGAAGTTTGAACTGTCTGCAAAAGTACTAGAAGTTGTGTTTTTGCGCTCGAGCGTCAGCTCGCTCAAGCGACCATTCTTGCGCTCGAGCGAAGATCACATAACAGTTTACTATAAAAGGTACGGTTCAGTCAAATTTTAGGTTACGGCTTCCAGATCTTCTTCTTGGATATTAGGGTTTATATCTGGAGTTTCTTTCCTAGTTTCTTTGATGTTTTTTTTGAGTTTAAATCAGGTTTGAAAAGTATACATCAAAGGATTGTTTGTTTCGTTCAACACAAAAGAGAGTGTTGTTTTTCGGTGGAATTCGGGCCTGAAGCTTTGGTGGATTCCGGAGTGGCTCATCGTCGTGATTCGACATCGGCATTGTGGATTCAACATTGGACAAGACAATTCCGAGGTGAAGACGAGGCTGGAAGAGGCACATAGGGGTCGGTTCGATTCGGGAGTGGATTCGCTAGGTAATTGAGAGTACACTTATGTAATTCCTTTATGTCTTCTTAGTGGATTGTTTTGTGACTTTTGCCCATGGTTTTTTTTATCACAATTGGAGGCGCTCTAATTGTGGTTTTTCCACGTTAAATCATTGTGTTGATTTGTCTTTGATTGTTTGATTGGGATTGCTATTTACTCATTAAAATTGATACATAATCACAAATCAATATCTAAGGGATTTCTAGATTTTTCAATTGGTATTAGAGCAGGTCACTCTATTTTTAAAAAAAAAAAATCTTTTAGAGTGAGATCTTGTTTGATTTTTGATAATAGATTCAATTCGTGAAGGAAATTCTATGGTTCGACCAACCCTACTTGACAGATCCAATTATTCTTTTTGGAAAGCTCGGATAAAATCGTTTTTAAAATCTATTAATGAAAAAGTTTGGCAATCTGTGATGTGACGATTACCATTGATGGAGTAACCTTCCCCAAACCACTTGAACACAACTGATTATCAAAATAGTAGCTGGAATAGTAAAACTATCAATTCTCTCTTTTGCGCTGTCACACCAAAAGAGTTTAGTCATATTTGCAATTGTGAAGTCGCAAAAGAGGTTTGGGATATCTTACAAGCTATTCATGAGGGCACTCCTTCTGTTAAACACTCAAAACTTCAAAGGCTCACGTCTAGTTTCGAAAACCTTTTAATGAAAAATAGTGAGACCTTTGATGAATTTTATGCGAAGTTGAGTGACATTGTAAATTCCAGCTTCAATTTAGGTGAAAAAATACCGGAATCCAAGGTTATGGAAAACATTTTGAGATCTTTGCCCGATCGGTTCTAACCAAAAGTTACGACTATTGAGAAAGCTCAAGATGTTGGCAACCTCAAGCTGGATCATTGGTTGGAAATCTCCAAACTTATAAGGCACATAGAAATTTCAAAAAGAAACAAAAAGATGATATTGCTTTAAGTAGTGCTCATAGAGTTGGAAAGGATTCTGATGAGAATTGTGAGATTGATTCCAAGATTACAAATGCTTTTGTAAAACAATTTAAAAAATCTTTTCTGAAAAAGAATCTTAATCTTTTGGAATCAACTCATAAATCCAAAGGCAAAGATAAATTCAAAATTAATTCTATAACCAAGAAGGAGAAAGGAAAGATACAAAGGAACTCTGAAAGAGTCCAATGCTATGAATGCCAAGGATTTGGCCACTTTTCTCAAGAATGCCTAATCGGTTGAGGAAGAAGAAAGCCTTCACTATCACTTGGGATGATGAATCCGAGTCTAATAAAGATGAAAATGACAAAGAAGCACAAAGTGAAGAGGGGCATGAACAATTCTTTGCTTTCATAGCAGCTTCCGAAACTGAAGGACAAATAGACTATCCGAAGAGGCCAGTTGAGAGTGTCATAGATGATGAATCCTCGAGGAGTGAAAATGAAGAGCTTCAGCAAGCTTATGAAAAGTTGTATAAGGAATCTCTTAACTTATCCAAATTGAATGACAAACTCACTACGAAACTTAAAGCATATGAAAGTGAGAATGTCAAATTAAAGAAGGAGATTTCCGAGCTTAGGAAAGATGCTATTAAGATTTCTAGTGATCAACAAGCTCTTTGTGCGAAACTCTTGACTTGTAAGACAGAGAGGAATGAGCTACAGCAAATCTATGCAATATATGAAGAAAAGATTGAAACTCTCGAGATGTCTCAAGTTGCCTTGGAAGAACTAATGATCAAGAAAGAAGAAGAGCTCAAGTGTGCTATGGCTACTATTGGTCTTTGGAACAAAGGTTCAAAGACTTTGGACAATATCATTGGGTCTCAACAAATGTCTTATGACAAGAGTGGCATTGGCTTTGGTGGTAAGAAAGAGAAAAAATAGAGTACATCCACATCTCATGATATTAGAACTCAAGGGCAGGGGGAGCAAAAGATTCAACGAGAGGAAAGACTTCTCAATCTTCCTAGAGTTGGTAAGGTTAAAGAAAAGAAGGTACACCCTGTTTTTATTTGTCATCATTGTGGTATGTATGGTCATATTCGCCCTTATTGTTATGAGTTGCATGGGAGAATGTCTCATAGAAATAGAAAAAATTTGAACATCTCGTGGGGTAAAAGCCACATCGTTGGTGGTAATGAGGTTAAGGGTCATATTAGACCTCGTTATTTTGATTTGCTTGAGACCAAACATGAAGCGAGTTTGCATTTGCCTAGACCTTGGAGTAAGAGGTTTGAAACCAAGTCGAGACGGGTTCCCATTGAAGTGGAAGGGAACCACAATGTCAAGACATGACCCAAGAACTGCAATTCTCACAATTTTGTTCATACTAAAGCGGTTTGGGTGAGAAAGCTTGACTTGTGTTAATATGTTTATTCGTTTGTGTTTTTTTCTTCTTGTGTTTTAGAATTTTGTTTTATTTTCAGTTTAGGTTTTTGTGTGTGCTTGTTCATTTTTTTTTTTTTTTTTTTGGTCTTGTCTTGAAAAAAAAAAACAAACAAACAAAAACCAAAAAGATTTCCTTAGTATGGTTTTGCAAGCTTGAAATTTTGGAGAAGTCCTTGGTGCATATTGGAATTGATGAGAATATCCATTACATGTTAATATGTGTGTGCTTTCTGTGGTCATTACTCATTTTGGAGTGTGTGTTCTTTGATTAGTATGTCTCATTCTATACACACTCTTGGATTAGCAAATATTGTAGTCTTCAGCCTTAATGTTTTTTTTTCTCCATGGACTTCTGGCATTGTATCTTTTGCTTTTCTAGAGGAATTGACCTATACTAGCATATCATGGGTGACGCTGAGTCTCTTAACCACCTTCTATCTTTTTGTATCTCCATGGCTTTCCCTTCAGTTCTTTGCAGTTAAGGCATGAGGAAAAGGTTACTTCAGAGACACCAACTAGGCTATCCCTATTGTCTCCATGCTTTTCTGGTTCGGTTTCCAGACTTTTGAGTGTGTCAACTGCCAATGAGTGTACAAAAGAAAGAAAGAAAATGTGTAAAAGAAAGAAAAGAAAGAATGTGCAAAAGAAAGAAAGAAAGAAAGAAAGAAAGAAAAATTCATTGATTGAGGGGGAGTGTGGGCTCGCCTTTTTCCAAGCCCCGCCTTTCGGAAAGGGTTTGAAAAGAAAGGCCTCACAGTTCGGACTCCCGCCGTTCTGAATCTAGCCTCACAAGTGCAATGTGAAACTAAAAAACACCAAAGAGTCCAAATCCGGCAAATTATTTTGGAAAATCAATTTTAAATCAAAAAGTGCCAAAATTGGACTGCTTTGCCAGATTACAGAGTCGCCACCTAAATATTTTTATATTGGGAAAATTTAGGAAACCCTGACTCGTGCCAAAGGCCACGTGTCCGTCATCGCCAAAGTTGCCTCGGTTCGGGAACTTAGGTACGAAGGGGGAAGGTCATGAATTGAGCACCCCCGCTCGCCTGATCAATGATCGGCCTCTACTAATCATGATATGTCATTTTATAAATGTTATGTGTTCTTATTCCGATTATTAAACTAGCCTTACTATGTGACGCACACAAACAAGTATAGACTAGTCGCAAGACTTGGAACAATTCAATTCATGTTTGTTTGCGAAAATGGTTTGAATTTGCCACCCTCAAGTGGGCTTAAAGATGCGGTTTTGCCACCAAACATAGTGGGCTTAAAACATGATTTTGCCACAACAAAGTGGGCTTAAAATGCACATTCGTTAAATTGTTCCAATTCAAGCAACAAGCCTTCATCCACAGGCATTCATGCAGTTTAGCAAATAAGTACATAGCTTCATGGCAAGCATGCTAAATATGGCAACATGGCAATCACACTCATGCAAGTATGCTAAAGCATAAAACTCACCGAGTACTCTGAGCCAAAACAAAGCTAGTTAAAAAAAATGCATGATCCTAACTATGTTAAGTGTCTAATGCAACACATGCAATAATGCAAGTAAATAGGCTCGACTACTTAATCATGGTATTTGCAACACTTCGATAGCATGCTTTAAAATACGTATTCAAAGAAGTATTTAAACTAAAAATACAATTTGAATGATGCGCTGAGCCTCGGTGCATACAAGACAAATGAATGGATGCAATCATGCAAACATAATGTATGCTAATTGAAAATGTCCCTAATCTAACCATCGAAAACGATTAAATAAAAGGGAAAAAAACGTGGGGTTGGAAGACATACACACACACACACACTTATTACAATATTATGCCCTCACGAAGGAGAATCTGAATGAATAAGCTAACCAACTAGCTACGCTAATTAAGCTAAGTTAATTACAACACAATATTTAACTAACTATTCTAAGCTAATTAAATATTACAAATCAATCTAATTAGCTAAATACTTAACTAATTAATTACAAAGCGGCTAGGCTAATTAATTACAACATAAATTAACTAACTAATCTACTTAAATAATTACAACGTTTGTATGAATTAGCTACCACTAATTAACTAAGCAAAGCAACTAAAAGGCCTTGGGAAGTGAGGGATGCATGCATGCTCGGTTTCTCCACTCGAAAAGTCACTGCCTTGCTGCTAAGTGCCTCTATTTGCACATTTGAACTTTGAAAATTGTGTCAACTTCCAGAACAACTCTGTTCTCCTTTTCCATCACACTGAGCAACTTTCTTCATTGATGACCGGTCGGCTACCAATGGTGGTCGTCGGCTACCATTGGTGGCCAATCGGCTACTGCTAGTGGTCGTCGGTCACTGCTGGTGGCCGGTCGGCTACCTCTGTCCAGAACTTCCCCTTTTGCTACAACAGAGAGAAAACAGAGGCAAAACAGTGTATTCTCAAGGGTTATCTGTACTGTTACCCTCCTTATCATCACACAAGCTCAAAAGAGTGTAACTCTTGGCTCTCAAACCATCAACCAAGCAATTTTCGTGCATGATGGCCAAAGAACCAAGTTTGTACAAGTTTAATGAGTGCAAAACAAGACTCAAAAGACCACCACTCTATCATGCATGATCAAGGGTGATGGTGACCAAGGAAAGTGGCACATTTCATCACTTTTAAGTATGAAATGTCTCATGTCCCTTGTGTTCGAATTAACGTCCGATTCGAACATATTCAATGCAACACAAAGAATGCCTATTTTGCACACTTTTACTTGTCAAATTTTGTTTACTCATTTTAGTTACCAAACCATTCTTTAGTCAATTAGTCCATTGGTGAGTGTCTTCTAAAGCGAAAGAAGTGTCAACCAAGGGGTAGTTCAAGGCATGAGGGAAGCTTCATGCTGTTGGTAATGAACCCTCAAAAGAGGATTAAACCATTAAGTATGAGCCTCAACCTCAAGCTTAAACAACCCTAAGGTTGAAACAACTCTCAATAGCAAATAAAAGAGTGAAGCAAAAAGGGAGGTTGCGGAGATTTTAAGTGCTGGAATTAGGCATGAAAAACCATTAAAACATGCAACCAAGACAAATGATGCTCAAAGCCTAGAAACACTAAGCTAATGAAGGAAATTACACCACAACTATGCAATACAAAGCTCAAATGACCCAAACAACCCAAAACAGAGCTAAAGCAGGTCAAAACAGAGGCAAAAACATGGTGGACTAAAGCTAAGTTAGGCTAGAAAAACATGCTAACATGTGAGGCTAACTAGGCATGCAAGCAAGACAAAAAGATGGGAGGCTAACCCCTCCAATTTTGGACTTCAAAATGAGGTTTTTGTCACTGAAAAACCTTTGACTTTCAGTTGTTAAAAGGCCCAAAAAGTTTGATTTGAAGGTGATGAAAAATGGCACAAAAGCTTAACAAACAAATAGACAAGAAGGGTGGACTACCCCTTAACACAAAATAGCCTCAAACCACCATTTTTAGGTCATAAAAACAGAGGTTTTTACAGTTGAAAACTAGGCCAAAAATAGTAGAAAAAGATGGCAAAACAAGTGTGCAAAACAAGCTAGCAAAGCAAGTAATATACCTCTTGGAGCCAAAACACAAAATAGGCACAAATGAGGCACCAAATCAAGCCAAGACCACCTTCTAGAGCTCAAAGAGGGTCCCAAGTAACCTCAGCCCAAAGATAAGCAACTTTGGTTAAGGGTTAATAGGCAAACTAGAAGTGTATTTCTACTTGTATGCACAAAAGGGGCAAGAGAGAGAGAATTGTAGAGAGAGAGGATTGTAGAGAGAGAGAGAGGCTCCCAAAATTTCCAACCTTTAAAACAATAGAGAATGGCCTCTATATATAGAAATACAAGAGCTCAGGTCGAAAATATCTGAATTAGAGACAGCTAAAGCAGTATGAAACAGCTGAAGGAAAAGATCTGCACAAAATATCTGATTTTTGCACCCATGGCCGGTCGGCAACCACCGGTGGACGACAAGAGTCACCCTTGGACGACACATGGCTGACAAAGTCCATTTGTGGCCGACACATGGCCATCAAGCCTCACTAGTGGCTGGAAAGCAAAAACTGGTTTCTGGCCTTGACTTCAATTAGGCATATCTCCTTCATCCGGACTCCTTTGCAGGTTATTTTCGAGTCTAAATTGAAGCCCCAGAAGTCTTCTTTCCAATGGTGAAGCCTCACATCAAAATTCCAAGTGTGAAAAAAGATATTCTCATCTTAGTGAAGACTGCTCATTTCCAGCTCAATCGGATTGATGCCTAACTTCAACCAGCCATATCTCCCTCATCCGGACTCGGCTTTAGGAGATTCTTGAGTGTAAAGCCCCGAAAGTCCACTTTCCAGTGGTGGTGGCCTCATAGTTGAAATCTAAGTGTACAAAAGGATAGACCTGATTTAGTGAAGGCTGCCCGGTTCTCTCTTAACGGTTCATGCCCAACTTCTTTCCCAACTAGGTTTCTTCCCTCTCCTCCACTTTTCTTCAACTTCAAACCTATAAATAAGGTGTTTTGAAAGATTTTTCAAAGATTTCCCCTCTCTTTCATTCATTTTCACTTTGTCCTTGCTCGGTTTACCGAAAAGCGTAACATTTAACGAAATGCGAGTCTCGAAACATCGTAGAAACGTTTTTCAAAAATATTTTGAAAAGAAGAGTTTTAAGGTCTAAAAATCATTTTGGTCAAAATCGTTTTGGTCCAAAAATGGGGTGTGAGGTTGGGATTTGGAGCTCATCTTGCCGAAGAAATCGAACATTTGCACAACATAACCTTCACCATCAAGTAAGTAATCAGTGGCGCCCAAGTCTTAAAGGCGGTCAAAAATGTGGTGTCTACAGGGAGCCCCTGCTTTTACTCACCAAATGCCCCTTGTTTCCTAGTGGTTTGACTTTTCTTAGTTGTGCTTAGATTCTCTTGTCAGAGGTCCAACTTTCAGATCGCTACTAGGATTTGAATCTAGTGTTTGTCGAACTCCAAGAATCACACACACACTTTTATCATGGGATCTATGCTTTTTACATAATGCATCACTTTTTTTTTATGAGGAATCTTCTAGAGGCTGTGCACATTGTGTTTTCAAGTAATTGTGTTTCTTGGATAATCATGTGTGTTTTTAAGGTACAAATCTGAAATTCATTACTTGCTCCACCATATTATTTTTGTCTCTTTCTTCTTGTTTACTATTTTCAGTGTTGTGGTTGCTTTTAGTGAGGAGGAGTTTGGCTTATCATTGCAAGGTGTTTTTTTTAGCATGACCTTAAATTTATTGGTTTGGCAAGAGAAATTAGCATTAGTTGGTTTGTATGTTGCTATCCACTACATATTTATTGTTTCTTCTCATAGGTTATTAATTTTTACATCCTTTTGCCCCTGCTTGTGTGGTTTTTGATCTTGCTTTCGTTGTTTGAGCTTTCTTTGTCAATTCATGACAATGAGGAGAAAGTTTGAGGGTGCATGTGTCTTAGGATTTTCATCTATTCATGCTACATGGTGCATGTGTCTTGGGATTTTCATCTATTCATGCTTCATGTTCTTAGAATCTCCAATTTACATCTATTCATATTTCCATCTCATGCTTCAAGATAATCTTGTCATATGTTTATTGCTTTTTCATATACTCTTGTGGCACTAATAGTTGTTTTGGAGATTGTGGCACTAATAGCTGTTTTGCAAATCATGACCTTGAGAAGAAGTTTGTTTTTTGTTAGTTGTAATGAGTTTGGGTGATTAGGATTTTATTTGTTTGGTGTGTTTTGTCATGGCATTGCCCAAGGGGGAGATTGTTAGGTTTTTATTCTTGGCAATTTCGTTTGACAAAACTCCTTTCAATTGTAATTTTGTTCAACTTTTATTTCAGTGAGGCTATGAGTTTTTTTATGCGAATCCAACACTGAATTATGCCTTGCAGAGATATTTCAGAAGTTAATTCTTTTATGTTTGCCACTTCGCTAACTATGTCGGGGATCGAGCTGAGCGGCCATTTGTGCACTCGAGTGGAGAATCTTTGGTTCCAGAAGTTTGAACTGTCTGCAAAAGTACTGGAAGTTGTGTTTTTGCGCTCGAGCGGGACTTCCTGCGCTCGAGCATCAGTCCACTCGAGCGGAGATCGCAGAACAGTTTGCTATAAAAGGTGCGGTTCAGTCAGATTTTAGGTTACGGCTTCCAGATCTTCTTCTTGGATATTAAGGTTTATATCTGGAGCTTCTTTGCTAGTTTCTTTGATGTTTTGTTTGAGTTTAAATCTAGTTTGAAAAGTATACATCAAAGGATTGTTTGTTTCATTCAATACAAAAGAGAGTGTTGTTCTTCGGTGGATTTCGTGCAACTTGGGCCTGAAGCTTTAGTGGATTTCGGAGTGGCTCATCGTCGTGATTTGACATCGGCGCTGTGGATTCAACGTTGGGTAAGACAATTCCGAAGTGAAGACGAGGCTGGAAGAGGCACATAGTGGTCGGTTCGATTCGGGTGTGGCTTCGCTAGGTAATTGAGAGTACACTTATGTAATTTCTTTATGTCTTCTTAGTGGATTGTTTTGTGACTTTTGTCCGTGGTTTTTTATCACAATTGGAGGTGCTCTAATTGTGGTTTTCCACATTAAATCGTTGTGTTGATTTGTTTTTAATTGTTTGATTGGGATTACTATTTACTCATTAAAATTGATACAAAATCACAAATCAATATCTAAGGGATTTCTAGATTTTTCAAGATACATTTCCGGTAATCCCAAACCGAATTTTTTTAATTTGTTCGACTTCTCATTACCATATATTTTCAGTTTCATTTTTTTATATTTTTATTTTTTTGCCTAGAAGGATTATACTTATACTCATTGCAACAATACAAGTACTGCAATATTAGTGGACTCTAGTCATAAATTTATTACAGAAAAGGTTTGTTAAGTTTTTTTATGAATACAATTTTTTCTTATTTTTAATGTGTATTGAGTTTTATTAATAATTTAACGTATAAATGTATTTATTATCTTTAGATTTTTAGTAGTCATAAGCATTAATTAAATGCGCTTCTGACGTTAGGAAGAAGACTAGATTTGTCATTGTTATAAAGACATCAGATACGGGAGGCAAAAGTAAAAAACCAGGACTTATACTTGCTTGTAAAAGAAGTGGTTACTATAAAGACAACAGGAAGATCAAGGGGGAATGATTGAGGTTGACGTGTTCTAAAAAGTGTAGATATCTATTTCTATTAAAGGGAAAAAAATTACCTACAAATTACCAAGACGAATTGTGATAACATGTTTGATTAATGGATGCAACAATGATAGATTTTATGGATATTTTATAGATATTCGTACACTTGATGTTTTTATGAATAATTTTATGGATACATTTTATGTATGATTTTATAGAGACGTGTTTGATTTATAAATTTTTTTATGTATTCTTCAAGGAAAAAGTAAATCTTTCAATGTACGGCAACGGGGGTCTAGACAACTCTATTGTAGTTTGGCAACATGACACTAGAGTAATCCAATTTGTATAACAATGTATCACTGAACATGCATGTCACTGATCATGGGTACACCATGTCACCCAACAACTGGACCTATCAGCCTAGCCGGCCACCGACGCCAACGGTACATCGTCACCCCACGGGCGAAGAGTCTTGCTTTGGTGACATAGTCACAAGCGAGAGTTCCCATGTGTGATACGCCTGCACTCAAGTGACAGGTCAACTAGCTCTGATACCATGTTGTAACGCCTCGTATTTTATTACTCGGATAACCTTACCAATATTCATTAATTAAGTCCATTTACAAATAACATTTCATCCTTGGATGAAATGATGAATAATTAAATATACATATTCCCTCTCATTATACAACAATGACATTTACATACAAATAAAAGAAATGCCCTGAGGCTTACAATAAAAGAGAAGACACTACTCTTTACAAAAAAAAAAAAGCACTCAGCCAAACAACAAATGAAGTAGTACAATCCATCACTACATTACACTTATGAAATGGTAAAAACCATTGTTTGATCTTCAAATCCGAAAAGCATTCCCTGTACACATGTTTAGGCAGGGGGTGAGCAACCACTAACTTACCAAGCAATCTCATATTAAAACATTAAAAGATATGCGGGTACCAAAATACTTGTACATATACGTGAAATCATATCATGTCAAAACCATATGATTTTATTATATAATCTCTTAAATCCAATTTATTTAATTAACCACAACAAGTTAACTTAAATAAATAAACATGTTTCAATAGCAACAGGACATCCTTTTCAATTCATTCAATTATCTCATTATCAATTGAATCAAATAATTAAACAATTCATCAAATCCATTTTATACAGTCTTATGAGATGAATGTATATGCCATGTCATGCTCAAAATATTTTTCTCATCTTTTGAAAATCTTACACGCAATGCCATTTTGAAAACACATTAATCCAACAATTTCAATAAAATTCGAAGATGGTAAATACGACTCAAGTAATCCCTAGGCTGGTGTCTGCAAGTAGACTATACAAGTACTACCAATTTGTCATTTTTACCAACATTAACTGGAAGGCTTGACACCTATAATCTGTCATTTTTACCAGTATTAACTGGAAGACTCGACACCTATCTGCACGGGTTTCTGGTCTTTCACCATGGACACTCAGGCCAACTTAACCAATACTAACTACACCCCCTATCCAGACTTACCAACATATTTACCAAAAACAAAACAATAGATCTTGTTTCATAGAATAATTTCTCTTTTAAAACCATAACCTTCCAATGCAAGATTAAAAATCAATTTCAATAGTGGTTTGATAAAATGATAATGCAAAATGTACAATCCTTCATATGATTCAATTTCTAATTTCCTCCACACAATTCTCCATTGTGATCAATTTCCATATCCTTATCAATGTAATATCATGATACAATCCCAAGAGACAATATAACAATGCCAATGTTCATGTATTTACCACATGTAAATCAACAATTTCTAACTTAGTCTTTTCATGACAATTCAACAATATTCCTTATATAAAACAAACTTCCAAAGTCAAACATTTTCTTACTTTTCCAAAAATCTCCTCATTTAAATACCAACGTGGCAATCCCCTACCAGTTATCAAAACTAAAACTTCTAAGCGATAGGTTCATCACTAGCAATAACATATGACACCAAAGTGGGTTCAAGTTTTCATCGATTTCTAATTCACATACTTTATCAATGAAATATAATTACAATCTTTTCAAAACTCATCCCCATTCCAAACATTAAATAGAATCAAATTCTTATTTTTCTCATACAAGTAAAATCTCGAGATCTTCAAGTTCAATCGTAATTCTTAATATGCATAAGTGAATATTCTAACATTTAATCAATTATATCAAAATCTTCTCTTGACTATAAATATAAAATATAACGTAAGTGTTCACTTTCCAATTATCAACATCAACCGCATCAAATTAAACCAAGGAAAAATAAATAAATAAATAAAAGTTTTGATAACTCATTCTTGTTTTAATCCAATTCATCCATTTGCTCCAAACGAGCTAAAATCATATTCTTTTCCTTTATTGTCAAAATCTGCCAAAACAATTCGAATATCTCATATATGAATTTTATGTATTATTATGATAACATAACTCAACTAGTAAAACTATGGACCAAATACCATATCACATCAACTTAATCTCGCTTAATTTCCCCAAATCTCATTCTTTGTCAACATCATCACTTTTAATCTCATAATATTAAAAGTTAGGAATTTAAACCTAATAACACCCCTTTAATTACGAAGGATTTTAAATATTAACCAAACTAATTTAATTCATCAAATTAGTAAATCCATTAAGTTCACCATCTTCCAAATTAATAACACTAAACATAAATTCACATGACTCATCACTCAAAATACCCCCACATTTCATGCCTAGCCACTTTTCCCAAATCTCTACAAACCACAATTTCACAACTTTTCTAAAATTAGTTGTTCAAAAAAAAAAAAAACTTTTCTAAAATTAATAAATTAACATTTACAAAACATCATAAATATCATACTTTTAGAGTCTTAAATTCCAAAATCATTCTATAATCTCAACTTAACAATTCACACCATATTCATCAATATCAATTTATTTTTCTTCTCAAAAATAAATTCCAAAACTCAAAGATGAAATAAATATTTCAACATTATTTTTTCAAAATAAATTATCTAACCATAATATGAGGTAGATACAACTCATACAACTATTTATTTTATTTTATTCTCATATTTTTAACAAGTATTTCCAACATAAGATGATTTTTCCAAATCAATTTCAAAATAACAATATTTTTAACATTTCAATATAATTTCTCTTCTAAAAATTACCAAATAAAAATCTGAAAAAAAAATATATATATATATATATGTAATGCCTCCTATGAATATATATTTTCTCAAAATAATCCAAACATATTTTTAATGTAATAATATGAAGAAAGGCCCTACGTCAAATATGAAGAAAAGTAATCCGAAAATGTAAACATCACCCGATCATGAATCCGAGAACACAATTGCGAAGATCACGACGAACTCTCCAACTTTCATTTACAACACTTTTGTAAAATCTCACTCTAAGGATTCCCATTCAAAACTCAAAGATTGAACAACAATAGAAAATAAAGAAAGAGGGGGAGAGAGAGAGAGGGAGAGAGGAGAGAAGCTCTGCAAATGCAAGCAAAAAAGATGAAAGGAAAAGATGGACGGGAGGCAGCCCCACGTGGGTTGCCTTCCAAGAATTGGCTTTTTTCAAAAAAAAAATATAATATAATTTTTATAATAAATCTTAAAATTTATAATATAAATTATAAAATGATATAATTTTTCTCACCACAAAATATAATATTTTCGTACACTACAAAATATAATATTTTGCTCACTATAAAATATACATCCGTTTCATTCACTATAAAAATATATAATTTTTTTACCATATGGTACACACCATAAAATCAACCATCAAATATTTATTATAATCTTATATAATAAATAATAACGACTCCCAAGGTGGTTACTATCAATCACGTAATTAAAAGGGGTCAAACAGTTAAACATGAGTCACTGAACAAACTCAAATTAAATTAAATCATAGGTCTCACCCATAAGTCAAACATGGTCCAATTATGTACCAAAATAAACCCAACAAATTTATCTCAAATCATGGTCCGAACACCCAAAACTAAATTTTAAATTCTGTTATAAATTAAACTGAACACCAATCAGTCCGTAAATTTTCATAAAATAAATACTCATCATTTAATTCTGAAATTTTTATCCAATGTGTTAGACTCATATGGGAACAACATATAAAAATTTCATAATTTTATGAGATCGGGAACTATTTTTAAAAAATACAAAACTAAACTGTTTTCGCACAAAATTTACACAGCAATCGAATTCGAAAATTTGCTCAATTAAATTATGTACTGGCTATTTAAAAAAAAAAAAAATGGGTCATTACAATGCACTTCACAAATGGCCCAAATTAATTTCTTGTTATCATCTAATTGGACGGCAACATAATGCTGGGAAAAAAAATATTGTCCGATAACATGGCACTAGAGTAATTCAAATTAATTAGCGTTGTATTACCGAACAGGCCCACCACAAATTAAAAAATCATTGTTTGGAAGAAAGTGTCTCTGAAAATGTATAGCAACAAAATACTGGAGAGATCTATTTTTTCTAACAACATAACACTGGAATAATGTAAATTATTTAGTACCGTGTTATCAAAATTAGTGGTGTAAAGAGATGAAATAGTTAATTTTGAGTTAATTTTGATAATATATTAGGGGTGTAATGAGAATTACATTTTTTTTAGTAGTGTAATGAAATAGAGTGTAAAGAGGTTAAATAGTGGTGTAAGTAGAATCAACCGAATGTTGTAATTGATTTAATTTTATTTTGCATTATAAGTTTAAATTTTATTTAATTTTTTTTTTCCTTTTGTTGTAATCTATATTTGTTGGCTCATAAAGCAGTAAAACCATATTTTTTAGTTATTGTAATTAACTTTTTAGATCTTGATCTATGTAAATAATTAGATCTTGATCTATGTAAATAAATTTAATATATAATTTTAGTGATTATATATACAAATAGAATTTATGTAGATGCAAATAAAAAAAATGTAAGTACCTATCATTTTATGAAAATTTTTATTTTTATTTTTTAAAATTATCTATAAAGGGCCTAATTTTAAAAGTTCGCTATAGGTGCCAAATATCTCAAAGCCAACCTCCTTCTCCCGTTACATCCAACACAAGTTTTTCTTGCCTCGATGAGAAATTGAGCCTGAGACAAATTTTGCTCCCCCACATTCGCCTCAATTTTATTTATTAACTATATTTATATGTATAACAAATGTAGTTTAAATTTTATTAATATAATAAGATTAAAATTGTTATGGTATATATGATTAATGCCAAACTTCAAGACCTAAGCAAACAATCACGAACACAACGGAACTAGAACGAAGAAGTAAAATAACGAAAAATCAAACTCAACAAAACAAAACAAAACAAGAGATTTATATGGTTCTGTTGGCTTTTTGGCTTTTCGAAGGGTAATTTTGTAAATGCGAGCGTGCCAGCAAGGATCAATCAGTCCTTACAGAAATTATAATTGCCAACCAATTATCAGACGATTGTGTTTTAGTTCTTTCAGCCTCAATGAAGAGGACTTTTACTGGTGGCTTGACTTAGGAGAATTTAAGAGAAATAACAGTTAATATGAAGAACAATCGAAGTATTTCATTAAAATGAACACTTACAATAGTTCAAACTCAGCCTCGAAGAGGTTTACAGCAACAGTCTACTTGAATCTACTTGAAACTACTCCTATGAATCGAAGTGCAGTGCGGGTATTAATTTGCAGGTATTTAAAGTGCAGGAAATGTAAGACTGGAAAGGAAAATATGAAATAAAGACTGGTTTGTATGATCTGAGTCTGGGGTTTTTTCTGAGGGCTTCCCTGCTATTTATACTTGTCAAAGATGACCTTCGAACTGCACTTCGAACCGTCGAACTGCTCCTCCATGATCGATGATCATGTTGCCTTAGAAGTAGCCCCACTACGCCATCTCTTGCAGTTGAGCTTCCCTCCTGTATTTGAATTTGAATATTGAGTAACTGTTGAAGCCACGTCACTTTGTATTTCTTTACTGATCTAGTGCTACTCAGATCATGTAAGTACCAATGTTCATTGCCACGTGTTCGATCAGGATCGAAGACTTGAATTATCTTCAAATAATACCCTTATTCTGCCACGTGTCAAACTATGATTTGGCTTTACAAAATATGTAGCCAACATTACCCCTCGCACTAATATACCCAATACTTGGAAATATTAGTGGATCAAAAAGCTTTTCCCGCGCTTTTTGGAATGTGCATGGGATCTATCTTCAGGAAACACAACCGTCACCTATTTGATGACCATTCGCATTAACTCTCAATTTAACGAACATCCCAATACCTTCAGCATTCGAACGGACTATGGCTCAATCAACTTCGCACTCTACTGATCAAGCATACGAAGAGCCATTGAGTAATGCTATTTCCCCTCGAAAGAATCTCCACGCATTCATTAGCCACCTTTACCCACCCTTCTATATTCAGGTCATGGAGGCTTTTGCAGATCATCAACCTTTGGACTACGACCACATTGCCCTTAACCCTTCGATTTACAAATTTACAGATACAAGAATTCTTCCTCTAAACTCCCCTTGTACCTTGAACGAACTACACTCAAGCCTTTGCTTCAACAAGTTGCAAATATGGACTTAGGAAGTTCTTCTTCACAAACCTTTACTTGGGATGAAGCTACAACTTCTCATCTTCTGGGGTTCCGGATGGACAAACTGGTCAGCACCTGAGTCCTGGGACTTGAGGGAACGAATTAATCACCATTTTGTTGAGTTCACTGACCCATTAGATTTTCCTTCTTACGTTCGAAGCTCTGTGGTCTATCCTTATGTGCCTATTGACCTTCGTCGTAGTTTGGAGGAGAATTTGCTTGTGGCCTGGTACACATCCTCCATGCCCACAAGGACAATGCACACTGCTCAGCATCTGGAAGAATCACAAGGGTATACTCCTTCATTTTTGGCCAAGAAGGCAAAAATTTGCTCTTCTGACTGGCTCGACTATATTAATGCCTTTGTTCCTTCCGCTCCAGTGACAAATCCTCCTTCTTCACCTTCTGAAATAGAAGCATCCACACCTTTTCCATCTTCTGAAGTAGAACCATCTACTCCTCCATCTTCTGAAGCAGAACCATCTACTCCTTCTTCTCCTCCCACTCTT